>RJWM01001103.1:0-71693 GCA_004363535.1 Dasyprocta punctata
TTTTTTTTTTTTTCCTGGATACCAAGAATCAAACTCAGGACCGTGCACTTGCCAGGAAGGTGCATATGCCACTGAGCTATATCCCTGGCCCCAGAGTCTGTGTTCTTAAACATTGTGCTATTTACTTTTTCTTTTAAAATAAATTTAATTAAAGTATATATATATATATTTAAAGGAATATTTAGAGGAGTTTTGATGAATGCATATGCCTATGTACCCACTACTGCAGCCGAGATACAGAACATTTTTCTATCATCCACCTCTCCACTTCCCCTAAACAGAATTCTCTTGTGTCCCTTTGTAGTCAGTATCTCTAGCCTCAGGGCACTGATCTGCTTTCTGCCCACTCTTGATTACTTTTACTTGTTCTGGAATTTCATGTATTCTCATGTCTGGCTTCTTTCGGCTCAGTAAAAGTAATTTTGGGAGTCAATAGTGAGGTAAAATCATTGGATATATCAGTACAATAATTTGTAATCAATTGTAATTTCAATTGAGTACATTTCACTGTGTGAATATACTTCAGTTGTTTATTCATTCACCTATTGGTAGATGTTTGGGTTGTTTCTTTTGAATCTTATGGAGATAAGTAGTTAATGAACATTGGCAAGTGTGTTCTGTAGCTGTATCTTCTTAATTTTCTTGAGCAAATACTGAGAAATGTCATTGCTGGGTTGTATGCTTAACTTTATGCAGAACTGCCAGCAAGTTCTTGAAAGTGGATGTATGTGTTTTGGGACAGATTTATTTTAATGCTAATTTGTCCTTTCCTATCCTTTTTGCTTGGGTAACATATTAATTCTTAAAAGTTACCTCAGATATCACTGCCACAGGAATCCTTTCTGATCCTTGCCCTTTTTCTCTACCTGAATTATGCAGGCTCCTTCTCTGCGCTCAGAAATCACCTAAGTATTGAGTGTTCACTTGCCCATCTTTTCCGTTAGATTGTGAGCTCTTTGAAGACAGATTATTTTGTATCCCCATAACTGTGTGTGATTCTTACCATCAACTTCAGTAAATGCTTATGAATGGATGACTGAATTAGACTTCATTTGGCTTTATAAGGATGATATGGTCCTGTAAGGAAGATAAAATAGGCATATAAATCACTGTAATGCAAAGTAGCAGTTGATAGAATCAAAGGGCAAAGATGATGGGAATTTGAAAAGAGAGAGAGAGGGCTTGAGGTGGGGGTTGACAGGGCTAATAGAGAAGGTAGAATCTCATTTGAGCTTCCAAATGAAATACTGTCACAAAGGATTGAGGAGGCTGGAGAATGAAGGTTGTGTTTGCGAGGTAATAGGGATTCATCTATTTTTTAAATGCCTAGCTACTCCCAGCCTGTAGCAAGTACTAGGTGACATTGAAAATATTTTCTTTTTGTCAGTAGAATAGAAATATGTTTATCTAGCCTCTCTCTGAATTCTCAACTTGCCTTTTAGACTGAAAGTAAAGACTTCTTAACATCCTTTGTTCTTACGTGGGGATATTGTAAGAGTCACAGAAGTTCCTCCTTAGGGTCTTGTATGGCCCTTTTGATTTTGCCACCTGGCTGCATTGTTACCAAGTATTTGTTCATTTTTTTCCCCCTATAGAACATGTTTGTAGAATATTAGAGCCAAGAACTTTCAAAATAATTTGAGAGTAGGTTCTCGTCTTACAGTTGAGAACTGATCTTGAAACTAATGGAGTTGCTGGGTTAAAAGTAGTGAAGATACAGTCTGTCATTTGTTGAGCACTTAGTATGAATCTTATATTTGCCCTGGCAAAGTATAGCTATCTCTGTTTTACAAATGAGAGAACTAAGACCAAGTCTCAGATGGTACAGACAGAACTAGGATTCATAGCCAGGTATTTTTGTGACAATGTCCTGTTGAGCCTGTTGGCTTTATAAGGATGATATGGTCCTGTAAGGAAGATAAAATAGGCATATAAATCACTGTAATGCAAAGTAGCAGTTGATAGAATCAAAGGGCAAAGATGATGGGAATTTGAAAAGAGAGAGAGGTGGCTTAAAGTGACACCTCCATTAGTTTCTGTAGAATTGTTGACCACTGATGAGGAGGGAGTTGGGTGAAAGATTTCAAATTGATGAGAGCATGTTGTTACTTAAGTGGAAGAGACTAGAGCTCTCTACCTCTAACAGGGATCCTGGAATTGTTCCTTTGAGCCATGTGTGATAACTGTCCTGAAACGAGACATCCAGAACAGAAACTGATCAATGAGCACTGACTTTGGTTAGGATTATTTGTGCAACAAAGTAGGGCATATGTTTTAGTTTTTAATTAAAAATAAGTAATGCTCAAGAGTATTTGCATGGTAAAAAGAGTTAAAAAATGTGGAAGGATAGAGATTGATGTCTGAGTTCACTTTCATCTCCCAAACCCTGTCTAGAATAGTCCCCTACCTTAGGAAAGAACTATTTGTAGTTAGGGATGGTAGAGCACATGTCTAGCGTACAGGAAGCCCTAGGTTCAGTCCCCAGCACTGTAAAAAACAAACAAATAAACCAACCCCCCCATACACACAGTTATTTAATTAGTTATCCATTGAATCCTTTTTCTATGCAATTATATACATACACATAGTTTTAGAGGGTCAAAAATTTGCATACTTTTTCTGCAATTGAAAACTTGTTGTTATTGAAATACTTGCATTAGTACAGACAACACTCTTTTAAATATAGTATATATATTTTATAATAACAGATGTACTGTTAGTGATAAATATATAGGTTATTTCTACTACTTCTCTGTTGTAAATACTATGGCAGTTAACACCCATGCCTATAATTCTGTAATGCCTTTACAGTTATGCTGTAAAGTTATGGTATTATGTAGCTGGTATTTACAATTATACCAATTACAATATGATATCATTATGGTTATGGTGTAATGCCTTTACAGAGAGGTTGGACAGTTCAGTTTAAAAAGAGTTTAAAGAGTTGCTACTAGACCTCCTTATTTAAGGAACAAGCCCTCTGAAAAATATGAATTAAACTTCATGATTGCTTTATAGGTAAAAGTTAAGTGCTTAATGTATGTAGGAACTTTTTTTTAATGTAGTCTCTCATTTAACTCTTACAACAATTTTGTGAAAAGTTCACTGCTATTCCCTGGAACTAAGACTCAGGAAAATTGTGATTTGCATAAAGTGACACATTATCTAAGAAGCCAATTCAAGATTTGAACCCTCCTCTTCTGATTATCACGTCAGTATTTCTTTCCCCACTGTTCTGAAGCTGGTGCACTCTTAAGATTTTTAAGGAGACAAATTATAGAAGATAAAACATCTTTGGAATAATGGAATTATTACATGAGCAGAGGAAAAGTGAACAGAGGGCCTGGAGATGATGGTGGTGACGAAGGCACTAACCCTGTCATCAGGCTCAGAGGTGAGGCTCATGACGTCAGGAGGCCGTGATGGTGGCTCTCTGAGAGACCTTGGTGTCCGGCAGGAATGTCCTGCTATTGTAAGCTGTGGAGTTAGTGTCATGCTAAGAAATAAATCACTGGCAGGAACGGCTGTGTGTTTGGAGGCTAACAACTCTGGAGGCCTCTCCCAACAGGAGAATGGCTTTCAGCAGAGGAATTGTCTCAGCTTCCGGTGAGTTGTAATTTCTATATGGGTCAAAGGGTTATTTTGAGCCTGTGGGATGGCTTAGGTCTCTGAGAAGTGGCTGCTTTAACAGGGAAGGTGGACTTGGATGGGGTAAGGATCTCAGGGTCATTTCTGAACTCTTCCTGGACCCTGCAATTGTAGGTCCTGTGAAGAAGGTGTCAGCAACCTTTTAGAATCAGTTCTGTCACACAGTAAGAGCCTGTGTCCTTGGGTCATAGGAGGATCTTAGCAGTAAAATAACCTCAAGTGAAAACAATGGCCATCAAGGGGGCTAAGGGCACAGCTCAGCAATAGCACACTTGCCTCGCATGTAGCAAGGCTCAATTGTTAGTGCTACCAAAAAAGGCAAAACAAAACAAAACACTCAAAAAACCAAGCCAAAAAACTAACTTCAAAATGAAACATAAACCATCAGATATACTTAAAGAAAGAGAGCTAAGAAAATGAGGAGTAGGGTGACAAAGGGGGTGACCAACAAAAAAAAAAAAATCAAAAGTCCCAAACCCATAATAGGGTAAAATGCCATTCTTTAAAAGAACATGTCAGCATTTTTAGCAAATGTGTACTCAAGCGTGTGGTGATGCAGTGAGTATATAAAAATGAAAAGCACAAATGTAGTCAATGTTTACATTAAACCTCCCACCTCCAAAGCTCACAAAAGATCCCACTTGTGCATGTGTAATTACACCTCTGAATATTCCCTTGATCATATTCCTCCCCCTAACCCTTCCCTCTGTAAAGACATACAACATATATTAGCTTCGCTTAGAACCACAGGGAGTATACTCAAGTGAATCACACCTCTCTGAGTAGCATATAAAGTACAACACATTGAAACCCCTGAGACCAGGGACGGCAGGTCCGCAGGGAATCCTAAATGCTGGTTTCCAGCCACAACTGTGCTGGAATGAAAATAGAAAACAATGAGGCATGTGCCGAGTCAGCTTTTCTTTGTGCCTCAGCTCAGTTTTCCTGCTGTCCTAAACTTTTCTTTAAAAATGAAAGACTGGGGGCAAAAGGGAAATGATCCAGTATATGTACCAATATATGCACCAATACCCAATAAATATATTTATTATGTGTCACAAACATTTATTCATAAAAAATTAAAAAGGAAATTTCACTGCTCTTTCCTGGTTGTGAGCGCGTGCGTGTGTGTGTATGTATGTATGTATATGTATACATACACACAAACACAAGGCACACACCTCACCACATAAGTAAATACACATGCAGCTATGGGTTTTGCTTGTGCGATAGTAAAGCTGTGCTGCTGTGGTCAGCATGAAGTGTGGATTTTAATTTTACTTTTACTGCTCACTTACTCCTTTTTTTGTTTTTTTGGTACCAGGGATTGAACTCACAACCTCATACTTGCCAGCCAGGTGCTTATGCCACTGAGCTAAATCCCTAGCCCTGTAGAAACTTGAAAATATCACCTTACGCATAAATCAGAACACTTCATTTAGCAATTACTTATTGAGTGCATGTTATGTGCAGGGCCCTGTGATAGGTAGTGGATAGAATTTATAAGAAAACACTTTCCCTTGGATGCAGGGGAATCATGACAGCTCTGTTTTGTAACCAGATTGTGTGCCCATTGGAGAACTGACCTTCTGTAGGAATTTAGAGGGCAGGGTAAGATCATATCTAGCTGAACAAGGTTTCATGGAAGACTGCTGGACTAGGTGGGATATCAGCACATTAGAGAGGAGGAGCAAAGACCAGGAACCCCTGGACAGAGCTTTGGGAAGCTTGAGGCCTTGTGGGATGCCAGGGCACCAGGGGAAGGTGGGGCCTGTTGTGTCAGGCCTGACTCCCAAGCAGAACTGTCCCTTCATTTTTTCTAGGCCTTGCTTTTCTCATCTGTGAAAAAGACAGGTGACATTCCTTTCTGTTCCAGTGTGCCAAAGAAAGAAGGCAGATATGTTTGTGATGTAGGTCTGCAAATTGCCACTGGTATGAGCCTTAGTGATTGGAAATAACTGAATTTTTAGCCCACGGTAAGAAGCAGCTATCAAAATGCTTTACACCCTACCCCATCTTTTATCTTCCATTTTCTGAATTATTATCACAATGAACTGATGCTACTGAAAAGATCTGTGGAAATTTCACTTGGTTAAAAAAAAAAAAGAGAGAGAGAGACCTAAATACATAATATGTCAAGCTGTTTTTTTGGAGTAGTGCCAGAATCCAAAATTACATACCATAGTTTAATTCTAAACCTTTGTTAGTGACAGCACTATTTTAAACATCTGTGTATGCATCTGTAAGAGGAAATAACCAGGGCAGGAGGAAATGTGAACATCAAGTACATTCACATTTTTTCCTTGTTATCAGTAGCATCCTTCAGAAACTACTGATTAAAAATGAAAGCTGTTCCCAGTTTTTGGTTTACTTGCCTTATGGTGCACCAAGTCAAGGCTGAGCCCGAGGCCTCATTCCAGAAAGCTCAGACTTCCTTTCTCCTTGGAAAGGATCCATATTTTTTTGACCTTCAGAATACTCATGGCCTTACTGGAATACATGGGCCAGCATTTGTCCTGGCAAGGCCAGGGCAGTTAAAGATTGGCGTCCACAGGGACTGTTTTAGAGAGCAGTTAAAAGCAGTGGGAGGAAGGTGACTATAGCAATGCAGACATTTACATCCTTTCTAGCTTAAAAATCAAGGGGGTGACTTATGATAGGCAGTATTTGAAAACACACACACACACGCACATACTTCTTGAAGTTCCTATTTGTCTGAACCTTTGAGAACTTTGCCAAGGCCAGAGTGTTCTTTTGTAGCTGACCTTGATTTGAAGAGGGTATTATATCTCATTTATTATACTGTGCTACTATGTGTAATCCTTTTTAGAAGACTGTTAGATACAGACCTTGGAAAACATGGTTTGCATGCCTTTTGAACAATATATTCTTTCTGATGTTTTGTAATATTGTTAGATGGCTAAGGATGCTTGCTAATGCTGACTGGATCGTGTGTGTGTGTGTGTGTGTGTGTGTGTGTTTAAATCAGGCTGGAATGAGTATAAAGCGTAGGATAGAAATAAAAGTTTTTGTTCTTGTGGCTGGGATGTAGGTGTATGGTAGAGAGCTTGCATGTTTGGGGTCTGAGTTTAATCCCCAACATGTAAAAGTAGTAGTTATCTTATTTTAAAATAAATGTATAACTAGAGACTGTGTAGTGAGTTTATGAATTCTTAGCTAGGTGAGTAATTTTCATTATGTAGGACCACAATTTAATTCTGTCAGATGTGCAGTTGTAGAGGTGATAAACGATAAGGTACTTCAGCACTAAATGAATTCATATATGGTAACAGTGGTATTTTCATTAATAAGAATATCTGTTATGTGAGAGTAACTGAAAATAATTATCTTAATGTAGTTGAAATCCTGTATTAATTTAGGAGGAAAATAGTAAGTACTTTATACTCTGATTATAGAAAGGGATATAAAACAAACAAAAAACAAAAATAGAAAGGGTTATGAATGAATATGTACAGTAAACCCCCAACTTAGGAACATTCAAGTTGCAAACTTTGACAGGTAGGAGTGGGTCTCATATTAGGAACATTCATAGCTGTGGAAAAATCATGGAAGTAGCTCACATCATCTGCTGGACATTGTCACAGTTGTGCTGCTGTGTGCTTACTGTATGGTGCGACACTGTGCAGTAGTGCAGTGCTCCATCAGAGCCCAGGATGTCCAGAAGCAAGAGGAAAAACAGTGGTGACGTGGAAGTTTGATTTAATGTGCTTTACATTGCATATTTGTGTCAGAGGTGTGTAAGACTCAGTTTGTTGGACTTACGCATGAATCTGACTTAGGAACGTTCTCCTGGAAACAGAACTTGTTCATAAGTCAGGAACTTCCTGTATAACTAACTTTTTTAATGCTTCATTTTGTTTTTGAAATGTTCCCAGTAGGTAAAGTTATACTTGAATGTAAATACTTACTGTGTGATTCTAAAGTTTCAGTTGAGCCCAGTATGTGGAACCTCAGATTCTAATGATTTTTAAAATACACTCTCACAAAGATGGAAGGGATCTCACAACTAATACAGCTGGGGTGCTTGTTTTAAGAGAATGTTTGCTAATCAAGGAAGATTCAGGAATGATTCTGACCCTATAACTATGAGCTAACCAGTCTGTTAACTGTTGATGATATGTATGTTTGCTGTTCACTCATAATTACGAAGTTTCCAGTTAAAAAAGAATAGATACAAAAGAAGAATACGTTCTCTGGTGTCTGTTCCTTACAACTTTATATGTAATTGCCTGTTGCTGTTGGGAAAGCAGGGTAGTGAAAATGCAAGTTTGGGGAAAAGAATTGAGAAAAATGAGTAGAAATAAAAATATATGTTTTGTTAATCTTTGTCATGTGTTTTCTCAAAGACCTCAGATTTAAAGTTTTGTCCAGATGTAGTCTTTGGCCTCTGCTAGTTTTCTGATAGGAATTTAGCCTTGAGTTGAATCTAAAGTTAAGTTCTTTTCTTTTCTTTTTAATTATTAAGTAACCAATCTTGTAGTTTGTTGATCTATTTTCTCCTCTTACTTTCCTTCTGTTGCTTTCTCCATGAGCTGCTGTTTACTCTGGAATGCTGGGCATCCAGATTTGGTATTAGGGTTTGTTTGCCTCTCTCCTTACCAGGAATGGAGAAAATCTGACCTGACATCTCAGTTTACATGTTTAAGTAGGCACAGAGGGTTTCTATTTGATAGGTAAGTACACACACACACACACAAATTTTTTTTTTTTTTTTGAGACAGGGTCTCAGTATATAGTTCAGGCTGGCTTTGAACTCACTATGTAGCCAGGCTGGTTTCAAACTCATAGCAATTCTCCTGCCTCAGCCTCCTGACTGCTGGGATTACAAGCATGTGCCACTATGCCTGGCAATTTTGAAAGCCTAATCTTCATTAGGTAATCCCCTAACCCAGCTTTTCTGAGTTCATAGTGTGGAGACTTCTTCATTCCCATCTATGGTTAATATTCTTCTTTGCAGTGCTCAGGAAGTCTGATCACAGCTAGCTTTTTTCCTTGTCAGTTGATTTTAGAGCATAAGCCATTAAAGCCTAGATTTTTGTTGACCAGTCTGACTCATTGATCTCTTCTATAGTAACCTCACTTTTCAGTTTGTTAATTCTTTGCTGCCATTACTTTGGTTCATTTGGGTGAGAAAGGGAGTACCAACCCCAGGTGAATCACAGGTAAGGGAAACTAACAGATGACCCAGGTCTACTAGCGCGTTAGTGACCAAATAGAGACTGGATCCAAGGCCTTCTAAATTTGGCTCTTCGTCTGTTCCCGTGGTTTTCACTGTATGTTATGGGCCTCTCTTTGATGATGAGGGTGAGGTCATATAGAGAAAGAAGAGTCTTTTCTATTGATTCATCCTGTATTTATTAGTTGTATGATTATAATTTATATAGAACTTTCTGATTTAATTAAGACCTCTTGAATGAAAGAGTTCATTTGTTTTCATAACATTTCTGGGTATCAGCCAGGATGAATATTGTCCCTTTAGAGGCTCAGGAAAGGGCTATGCTATTAGTGGAAGTGGAGACCTAACTCAGATTGGGTTGTAGTAAGACTAAAGTGAGTGAGAGTTACACATGAACTTTTCCTTTCTGAAACACTCTTGAAGCCCACTTGCTTGTATTAAAAAAATTACCAGTTTTTATTTACTTATTTATTTTAGTGTTGGGAACAAAACTCAGTGCTTTGTACTTGCTAAGCTCTTGTTCTAACTGAGCAAGCCCCCACCTTTTAAATAGTTCTGTGGATCAAAGCCAGGGGCATGTTTATCTGCTTTACCACTGAGCTATACCATCAGCCTCCCAAATACTTGTTTTTAAATTACTCATAGTATAGCAGAGGTTCTTATAGTTTGGGAAGTGCTGGGGTTAACTGTCTTTCAGAAAATCCTTTCTTTAGTATGAAGGAGGTGGTAAATTTGGAAGATTTTACATTGTAGCATTGTAGCCAGATAATGTTTACTTTTGTGAGTGCTTGCTTTATTTGCCAGTGTACTTATTCCTATGCATTTAGATAGAAAGATAAATACAGTTCTGTTTTGGCTCCTTGAAATAGTTTTTATGTTTTCTGAAATTTCCTCACATATTGTCTTTAATATTCCAGAGTTTATGACTCGTTTTGGCCATACAATAATAGAAGTAAGTGTAAGCCTGTTTGAAGATGTTCATTAAATAATCTGAGGAAGTGTATTTTTGAAGCCTGTAAATACTAATTTTCTCTTAGTGTTGAGATTTGTTTCATCGTTGTCAGTTGTGCATTTTCTTGTATGTTTTGGATGAGAGAAAGTAAAAATTAGGAGTTGAAAGAGCTTAGTTTATTTTTCTCTGCTCAAATATGAAGTTTTGCCATAAACTACTGAAAGTTTCCTGTTGTTGTGTGACAAAAATGTGTACTTCCATTCATTGTGTCCATGCAACTTCCTATACTTTTTACAGTTAAAAAAAAAAAAAAAGGTCAAAATCTAGGATAAATTGTAAGTTGTCTTTAGGGTAAAGAAACTTTCACTTCAGAAAAGAATTTAGAAAGTGAATCCTCTTGAGTCTGCCTATATGTGTACCTGTATGTCCTCAATATAGTCATGTCTTTCCTTACATAATCCTGGTTTGCAGATAGTATAGTCAGATCCTTATTTCTAATGTGGGAAGACTGGGAGAGAGTACATGTTATGACTTGATTTTAGAAAGCTACAGATGGTGGTGTACTGTAGAGGAGCTTTATGAGTAGTCTTGTTGTGTGTTTTCTTTGTGAAATGGCACTTTCCAACCTCGAGGCTGCCCTGGACTACATGGTGCATTATGGGTCACTTGTGCTGTCCGGGACAGGGACCACTGGGAGGAGTGACTGTTCTCCATGGTGGTGCACACTAGCTCTGACTCCAGAGTGGAGACAGGGAGAAATGGTAAAGCCAGCTTCCACTGAGACACTACAGTGGAAGACTTTGCAGGTGTTGGTAAAATTGTAATTAATTTGAGATGTGCAGGTTAGAGAGCTCTTCATCCTAAAAAGGGGAGGGGGCACCTTAAGAAATAAGGAGGGGCAACCATGGGAACTTTTGTCAGACCTACTTATGCATTTTCTTCTCTTAGAATTTCTAAAATACTTGAAGCCCTAGAAGCAATACCAGAGTCTGACTTTTAGCACAGTTTTGGTGTGAGCAAAATCTGCACTAGTTCACTTTCAGTGCATAAGCTTTACTTTGTTTTCATTCAAGTCAAATTAATGGACAGTGTTCCTAATATTGTCTAATATTATTAGACAGTGTCAGTTTGATAGTAAGTTCTTTCATCCTGTAGGAAGCTAAAGTATTTTAGAGAGTTACAAGAAAGATGTAAGAAAGCCACATAGGTTACTCAGTAAATGGGATGGGGAACCACCTTTTCGCACTCACCCAGAGCTGGTTGTCTTAAAGTGAATGTAAACAAGTGTAAAAAAGTCAAGTGATGAACTTGAGGCAGACAAAAGCCTTCAGCCAGAGATGGAAAACCCCCAGGAAGTATGATATAGAAAGCATAACAGAACTATAAAATATAGAAATATGGGACCATTTGGTGGAGGTAAAAAAAATCAAGCTTTAATAAACCATGATTAGTATTTTTACCACCCTATATATTCAAGAAAAAATATAACGTGATATTCAGGATGCTCAAAATATTTGAAGTGACTAAAAAGTAATCATATATATAGTATATTTTAGGTAGATTTCTCTTTAAAATGACTAAAATTTGTTTCTTGAAAGGAGTAAAGCCTGTGCTTAATACTGGTGAGTGCTGAATCAATGAAGAGCTTATTGTGTAGGTAGGAAGGTGGGAAGAAGGGAGTATGATATGTAATACTGTGAGAAGGAATTAATTATTACTTTAAATAATAGATGTAGCTTTAGTATATTTTTCTGTGCAAATCTGGAAACAAAGCCCCCTTTTGTTGTAGGAATTGGCATGCAAAGCATTTTATTTTCAGGTTGACCATTTGAAAGTATTAGAGCTTGTCTCCATGGGAGAAAAGGTGAATTCCCTGTGGCAGTGTGGTTTCCGAAGGTTTGCTTGGGAGGAAGAGAGAGGAGCTAGTTGATCCAGAGTGGAAAAACACCGAAGAAAACTTTCCCCCAAAGTAACACACGTAGATTTTAGAAAAACAGAAATTGCTTTGACTGAATGTGACAAACTTAAAAAAAAAAAAAAAGCTTCAGCTTTGAAACATCATCTGACACATGTGTTTTGAAAGGTTGCTTTGTCAGATACAGATGTGTATTTTATAGTACAGTGCTGTGTGTGGTTTTGTTATGGGCATGCTCAGTAGGTTTTCTGTGGAACAGGTATCTTAGTTATCCCAATTTTAAATTTTGGGGAGATTTTATTAAATAACTGGACAGCAATTTATATAAAATGATTCCAGAAGTTACTAATCCATACATTTTTCTAGGTCTCTTTAAATTCAAACCTAGGGAAAAAAGTATTTTCTTGTCCAAACAGCTGATGTGTTTCCTTTTTATGAGATCTATGTAAGCATCATATTTTCTCTTTATCTTGGCTGTTAGAAAGTTTAGAGCTGGGTTTGGCACTCAAATCAAATGATCTCCTTTAGCTAGGTTCTTAGTAAGATTTCCCTTTCACTATAGTGACTTTTTAATTGATTGACAGCTGAAGTGGTTTTGGGGGCCTGTTTTTTTCTCTTTTCTTTTTGTTATAAGCCCTTCAGTTACCTTCCTGGAAATAATCGAGCATATAGGTAATAAAAGAATTTATAACATGACATTTTGGTTGGATCAAGAATTTCCTAGGAGTAGAGCCCACTAAAACTTGGGATCCTGGTAGACTTAATTTGGTGCATTAATTTTTGCATCTCTAGGACCAGATGCAGTGGTAGAACTTGCCTGAAAACTACTAAGAATTTGGAAGAGAAGGGCTTTTTACTAGCTATTTTGTAGAAGTCTCTTAAACCCTTCGGGTGATAGTGAGGAGCAGTGAGTCACCTAGTATTCCAGTTCTATTAAGTTCTACAATTCTGTGGTTTCTTTTTTCTTTTTTTTCTTTTTTTGGTACCAGGGATTGAACTTAAAACCTCATGCCTGCCAGGCAGGCGCTTAAGCCACAGAGCTAAATCCCCGGCCCCAGTTCTGTGGTTTCTTATGCAAAGGGAGATAGATGGAGATATCTTAACAATAATTATAGTAAAACAATAATAAAAACAAGTAATCCTAAGGACAGCCCTCCTAGTACTCCTGCTGTGTACAAAGCAGTGAAATGAATGGTTAAGTAATTGCCTCAAGGTTCAAAAAACAGAAATGTGGCAGGAGATTGGCTGCATCATCCATGAGAATTAGTGGCATGGGTTTTTGATTGACTGATGAATCCAACACTCAACAAGTATTTATGAACACCTGCTGCATACCAGGCATGGTCCCAAGCACAGAGATGGGGGCTCAGTAAATAAACACGTTTCTTGCCCCCATGGTATTTCCAGCTATGGAAAGGACACACAAACATGTGCCCAAAGAAATGAAACACTAGGTTATGAAAGTTGGGATCTGTGGTAAAGTATAATTAGTGTAAGAGGCTTAAGGAGTCTTGGAAATTAATCAGGCACGTAAGTGTGATTTGGGACCAGGGGCACATCGCTGGGCGCAGTCCTTCTCTGTGTAAGGCCAGTGTTTCTCAGCCTGCACTGAACAGTTCTATGCTGCTGCTGGATTGTTGATCCATAACTGTGAAGGGCTGTGGCAGTTCGGTTCCATGGCTTCTCCAGAGCTTCATGACCAGGTGCTCATAAAGTTCTCTCCAAACTGTCAACTCTGTTTTCCTCATCACGGAAGCACCTGAGCAGCAAGCTAGCAGCCCTGAAGAGGAAGAAATACAGTTTAGCTTTGTAATAGGATTTGATGTATACATTAAACCGGATAATTTGGCACTCATGTGAAGCATTTCCTTCATCCCTTAAAAACCAACTGTTGAGTGCCCTGATTATATATAAAATCCTGAAAGTAAATGTGTTTCGGTTCATGGCCCAGTTTGTACACATGGCTGTCATTAGTAATATCTTGTATGGCCAAACTAAAAGTTTGTAGATTTTCCCTTTTTAATCTCTAGTCTCCTATCTGTAATCAGCACTAGTGGTTTTAGGCTACAGTTCAACTACCCATCAGTTGTGGTTTCTCCCTTCTGTTCTTTCTGATCATCCTTGCTCTTACAGCTTCTTGTCTTACTGCTGTCTACTCCTATACCGGCTTCACAGAATGCTCACCAGTCCCAGAATAGAACTTTCGCAGTGTGTGCTGTTTTTCTGTGACTCTTACGTATATTCACACCTCTATTTCTTCTATCATTTCTTTCTTGTCAGACACCAGTGTGTCAGAGTTAAAAAAAGGAAATTAGGGGCTGGGATTATAGTTCAGTAGAAGGGCATATGCTTGGCAAGTTTGAATCCTGGGTTCGATCCTCAACGCTACGGGGCCGGAGAAAGAGAATGAGTTTAGTAATTTCCTTAGGTATATGCTAAGTTCTAAGAGATGAACAGATGTTTTAATGTTATCCAGAAAGATTAATGAGTAGCAGTTTTGTATCCCTAATGTCTCACTTTACTATAAAATACAACATTATTAGGAATTAAGTTATAATTTTTATTAAGCAACTAAATTCAGTTTAATATTGCGAATCCAGATCAATTAAGCTTTTTCCTTTTAATAGAGAAGTATATGTACATGTTCAGTTATTTTGCATCTGCCAAACTTGGGCTAGGAGAAAAGAAGAATCTCTTTTCTTGCATTTTCCAAACCTTCATACTTGTACTTGGTCTCTGGACTGAGCCACTTAGACAGTGTCAGACCATAAATTCCAATCTATCCATAAATGAGTTCGGTTGTCAGTGTATCCCTCCTTCTTCTCTTCCTTTAGATCTTGTCAGAAAAACAGGAACAGGTGCACTATCTTATAGATGGGTAGGAAGTTTGGCCAAGGTGGTGCCAAGTTGCTCTCCTTCCTCATTGCCCAGATTCCTTGCAGGCACAAGAGCATGGCCTCTTCTCACCTCTGCGAGTTGTACAGGGACTTGCAGAATGTCCTGAGAGAAAAGGAATTTTTGATCCAATACTGTGCATATTTTATTCACAGTCTCCTCAGTGTAATTGTTAGAAATACTTTTTGAGGAGTAATGGTTAGGGAGTAGTAGTATAAGAACATCTTATCTCAGATATTTTATTAATCATTCTAAAAGCCCACAAAATATTTTTCAATTGGAGAAAATGTTTTCATTCATTTCTTTCTCCTCCCCCCAAAGGACTTTGTGTCTGTAAGAGTACTTGAAATCCATAGAGCATTTTTTTATATGTGGTGCTTGATCTACAAGTAGAACCTGTCATAGAATAAGAGAGAGAATGTGGAAAGTTCAGGGCTGGGGCTGTAGCTTGGTGGTAGAACTCTTGCCTAGCATGCTTAAGGCCCTGGATGCAATCCCTAGCACTGGAAAAACAAAACAACAAGTCAGACAACCAGTGAACAACAGGTCTGATTTGAAAACCAGCTCCTGTATCTCTTGGTGGTCCAGTACCCTTGCTCCACTCCTTCCCCTCCCCTCCTCTGTCCTCTGCCTTCCCTTCTCCTCTCTGCTTCCCTCCCCTCCACTCCTCTCCCCTACCTTCTTCTTTTTTTTCTCTCTCCTCCCCTCTCCCCTCTTCCTCCTCCTTTTCCTCTTCTTCCTCTTCCATTTGTTATGGGGATTGAACTCAGGGTCTTTGCTTTGTGCTCAGTGTAGTCCCAGCCCTATCCTGTTCCTTTGTTCCTTTTTTTTTTTTTTTTTTTTGGAGACAAGGTCTTAGTTAAATTGTCCTGGCTAGACCCAAACTTACAATCCTCCTATTTCAGCCTCCTTAGAGTGCCGGGATTACAGGCATTCACTGTGCCCCAGCTTCCTGTGCTTTCTTCATGCAAGGTCTCCTTTCATGATGCAACCCAGCCTTGCACCTGCTAAATATGCTCTCTACCACTGAGAGCATGTTACCTTATACCTTAGGAGCTCCTCTTTTTAAGTTTAGTGGTGACATGTAGGAATGCTACCTCTTCTCTTCAGGTCATAAAAATTACCAAACAAAATAAGATGCCTTCCTCCCAGAGCTGCACATAAACCCTCTCTGGGCACTTCAGCTTGTATGGTGATATTTTGCTTAGGGGGAGGAGCTAGTACCTTGTACAGTGTGGCACTTAATCAACACTCAGAATTTAGGTTCGTAGTGCAGCTCCTCCCTTTGTTTCCTTTTGAATATTTAAAAACAATTTTAAATAGGAAAATTTTTGACATGGTTGTACCATGATTTCAACAGAACAATGTACAAATATGCACTGGTGTTTATCCCAACAAATTGGCATTTGACTTCTTGCAAGAGGGAAAGAAACAATGAGAAGATATACCTAAAGAGCTGTGCTGTAGAAAACTCTGGGATCCCCTGGCTCAGCACCCTAGAAACCCCATATTACATGCTTTAGGACTCTTCTGTCTTTTTCCTACCAGGGAAAAACACCAGCCTCAAGCTAAGTTTTATTGTTGAAAAGCCCAGGTGTGGGCAGTGGTGGAAGGGCCCCTTTTGGAGTTTATGGCGGTGCATTCCGCAACTCTATCCCCAAGGCGCTGTAGATCCAGGGACTTGTAATTCGAGATGGTACAAACGTGAGCACATGTTGTGTACTACTAGGCCCTCTGGAGCCCAGGGCCTTCCAGGTGTTTTTTCTTGAGCTTTGCTTTTGCATCATATCCTGGTGTTTGTAACATTCCCTCTCATAAAGCTCAATGAAAGTCAGACTGTGCTGTTGGCTGAGAAATCATCCTGGGTGCCCTTGCTTACAGAATCTGGCATCTCACAGGGGTCAAAGGGATTTTCAGCTCAAGGGCAGAATAGATCCTGCAGCGCCAGTCTCACAGTCTGTGGGAGTTTGTCCCTCTTTGCAGCTGACAGCATTGCAGAATTCCCTGTGGGACAATAACAGAAACCCTCATTAGCCAATGGTGTTGTTGGAATAAAATCTCCCCACTGCAGTGTCTTGGTCCCAGGCTATAATGTTACCCTTTAATTCCTTCTGCATCTTTACCACTTTTATTACAGTGGAACACACGCTCCTCATTAGTACCCTGGGTGATACGGGGAATCAGAGTGTTGGAAATGATGTGGAATAGGTACCAGATGTTTTTGTCAACTTGGCATGCTTTAGTATTTAGAATGGTCGCAGATCACATTTATTAAATGTGAAAATCACTATCCTTTCCTCTGAACAATACCCTCCCCTCAATATTTTACTCTGCATTGCATGAGGTGTAACAGTAATAATTTCTTTGGGGATAGATTAAATTTAAAATGTGTGCAGCAAATGCATCTGTTCCCAAATGCCTTGTCTGCATTCTGTCAAGTCTCAGGGCTGGCCCGCAGCCAGCGTGGATGTGGGGGTTCTGTAGCTGAGATCGGAATGCTGGGTTGCAGTGAAAGCACATAATGAAAGGGTGAGTCCATCCGCATTTTTTTCTTTAAGTAGAATGGGGAATTTAGACATTGATGTTATAGTCAGATCTTAGGAACATTTCCCATGTGTCCAGATAATCAAGTGTTAGTGAAAAAGACAGAGAGGACATTTGGTAAAATGGGAAAGGAGCTTTTGCTCTTGCATTGAGTTCATGAAGTCTTTTAAGTCAACCAAAGGTTGTAAGTGTAAATTGAGCAGTTTATTTTATTTTATCTTATCAGACATGAATTAATGTTCATGTTTGGCCCCTAAGTCTGTTTGCCTAGTCCTAAGTAAAGAACTGAAAAGTACAAGGCAAAAAAGCAGATGAACTTGTCATGGGAAGAGCCTGCACCTAGAATCTGAGAGACCTAGGTTCAAATTTCCTGCAGCCACTTACATTGTGACCTTTGGCAAGTTGCTTAACATATCTGAGCACAATTTCCATCATTCTAAAATCCAAGTTTTAACACAATGTTCACAGTATTGTTGTGAGGATTAGAAATCATAGTGTCGAAGATAGAGGCCAGGTGTGGCCTGGTGGCTGGGAGGGTGTACCACACGGAACAGAGCTGGCTTTGGGTCACCAGGGGAAAAGACAGTTCCAAAAATGCACAGAATTCAGCCAGAGTTTTGAGGAGGTCAGATTTCTCAAACAGCCAGTGGGGAAGGAGAAACTCAGCTCACACTTTGACACCATAGGAGAGTTGGATTTCTTTAGGAATAACCTCCAAAGAATCCCAGCCCAGGCGGGCACTAGATATCCAGAAGCAACAGTATCCAGATTGGGAGGCACTGGTGAGGAAGGCCCAGGAGGTGAAGTGGTAGTGCCATGCTACAGGCAGCACGTCACTGGAGTACACACTCGGCTCTGTGGCTTGCAACAACTTACTTAGGTAGGAGTAATAATATTGATTCTGCCCAGTTTACCATTTTTATGAGGCTTCAGGTGAACTATCTGTGACATGATTCTTGATTGTAAAATGCAGGGTGAGGGTAAAGGTGTGTGGGTTCATGAATACTGTTACTCTTAGCCTGCGTGTCTTTCCTCATCCTGTGTGGTCATCTGGGTCCTGTTTGTTGCTTGCTGTGGTAGAGTGGCTTTTGCTGTACTGATTACCATCGTCAGTAGAGCAAGCTACTCATTGGTCTCTTGACTGAGGGGATGAGATTGTGTAGGAAAGAGGAGGGCTGTGGGTTGCCAGCCATGGCCACAAGAGAAACTTCCAGCCTTCTGGGCTGTCCGCAAGGGCCTGCACCGGCAGCTCCAGAGCTCATGGGCATCTCGAAATGTCAGATGAGTCAGACCTGGTTTCAGAACAAGATTTCCTGGTTTCCGGCCCTTGTGGCTCAAAGTGCTACACTGCAAGCATGAGCCAGAGCCACTTCGTGCGCTCCAGCACGTGTGTGGGAGAGCCGGACAGGGCAGGGCACCCCTGTGGCAGGTGGAAGCTTGTCTCAGTGAGGCCAGATCTAGCCAGCAGCACGATGGGAGGGACTTCCTGTGGCCCAGACAGAGATGGGGTGCTCGGGCCTGACCGGCTGTGGCAGGGGGCAGTGATGATTGGAATGCTACCTGGAGAGAAGGTTGCTTGAAGAGAGGGCCTTAAACTGGTTTGTGTTTCCTACCTTCTGTGACAGTTGAGGTTGGGGAAGCCCCAACTGGAACTTGATTCTTAACAACCGAAAATGCCACCTCCTTCTCTTCATGATGATTTTTTCCCTCTTGTATAAGATTGCAACTTTGGCTCTTAGGCAAAGATTGAAAGGAATAGCCAGGCATGGGAGCACATGCTTGTAATCTCAGGACTCTGAAAGTCTGAGGCAGGAGGATTGCAATTTCGAGCTTTCCCTGGACAACTCAGTGGTTTAGCGAGACTCTGTTTCAAAATAAAATAGAACAATAAAAAGAGCTAAGGATGTACCTCAGCACCAAGTTCCTGACTTCAATCCCCAGGACCCTCTCCTAAGAAAAAGTAAAAGGAAGAAATCTAGGATAGACGGTCTCTCATTGGTATGAAATTTGTTAAGCATGGATTACCTCATGCTTCTTTTCTCTTTCCTCATTAATATTGGGGGTGCCCACTGTGTGCCAGGCAGTGTGTTGAGGTAAAGCAGACAACAATAAACAGAAAGATTAGGTTCCATTGTTTTGTTGTATAAGTCAGCTTTGGAAGTGTGCCCACATTAAGCACAGCATTATGTAAATAATTGTAAGCATCAAGTCACACAGAATGCTATGAAGGGAAGTAGAGAGCACCATAAGAATATGAAAAAATTTCCACCTAGCACTGTGTGAGAGGCACAGGAAGGTTTCTCAGGAGATCTGAAGCACGAGCAGGGGTTTGTCTTGCCAAACCCCAAGAGATGGTAGAGAAGGTGTTCATGGAGAAAGAAACTGTAACTGTGTGTATGTGGAGGCTCTTGGGAAGAAGGTTGGCATAAAAGAAGGCAAGGATGTTAATTAGGGAAGATTAAGTTACAAGTGTCAGAAAACCTAAGATGACTTTGGCTTGAGTAAGAGAAAAGTTTACGTGTTTCTGTGTGTGTTTTAATAAAAAGAAGCGTTTCAGAGCTTATTCATGGCTCCCTGTTCATCAAGCACTCAGGCAACTTCATATTGGCCTCCTCAGCATTTCTTGTGTTTTACAGTCAAAATGACTGCTGTAGCGCTGTCTATCACATCTATATTCCAGTCAGCAGGAAGGAGGAAAAAAAAAAACCCAGAACGTATTTCCTTCCTTTCCTAATCAATCATCCTGGAAGTTGTGTATGACCCCTCTGGTTATATCTCAGCCAGAATTCAAGTGGGACTGAAATATGGGTCTGACTAACAGAGGAAAAAGGAGAATAATTGATATCGAGAGACAGCTAGCAGGTCTGTGGCTCAGCTGGAATTGCTGCCACACAGTGAGGAAGTGCCAGGTTGACGCGGGATGAGACAGGACGACGAGGCAGAACCAGATCTGGAAGGGCTCTGAAGCCATGGGGAGGGAAGGTTTAAGGCCTTCATCTGGAGAGCAGTGAGGAATCTGAGATCAGGGCAGGATCAGAATTATATTTAAAAGATTTACTTTCTTTTATCCTCTCTGGTTTTCTTCTTTGGTGTATTCTGTACTCTTTGCACACTTATTCAGGTATTTCTTTATGGTGAACTCCTTAGGGAGAAGTTACTGGGTCAAAAGATATATACTAGCTGGGCATGATGACACATGCCTGTAATCCCAGCTATTTGGGAGGCTGAGGCAGGAGTTTGGTGAGTTTGAGGCCAGCCCAGTCAACACAGCAAGACCCTATATCAGGAAAAGGAAAGATGCAAAATAATATGCACATTTCTTTAGGCTTTTGATACGTTGAAAAATTATGCCTATTTGCTTTCTTATCAGCAGAATGTGATTTCTGGAGGCATTTCTGGCCTTACTATGTTTCATAAGCATCCCCTCCCTCCGAGCATTTTTAATGAAACATTTCAACATACAAAGATGTTGAAACCATTGACCAGCGAGCATCCAGATTCCACATCTAGCATTTTGCAATAGCTGCTTTATCAGAAGATCTCTTCTTCCACCAATCCATCTTATTTTTTGGATGCATCACAGAGTAAGTTATAAATTACAGGATATTTTGATTGTTTTTTGATCTTCCCAGAAGGTCTGAGCATAGCAGCCCAAGGAATTCACACTGATGTTGACCTTCAGGGTCCTGCTGGCTAAGAGAGAGGATTTCAAGGCAGGTCCCAGTATGTGGCCTCCAGTGACTAGCATGACTTGAAATAGTAATGTCAGTGGATTGAGCTTATCTTCCCTTTCTTTAAAATCGGCATAATCCTTCTAGTGTGTTAGAAGGATGTTTTGCACCCAGCACTGTCCAGAACATAGTAAAAACTTGGTAAATGAGATCAATTTATTATTTTCACTCAGTGTGAAGTATTGTAGGCCAAATATTGTGTATTGTAATCTAAATATTATAATCCCTTTTTTCATTCTCCTCATGGCTTGAGAAATTTTGTAATCCCATTGAAACATTATTGGAATTCCAGTTGAAACATTATTGGAATTCCAGTGGGTTCATTACAATTTACCACCTCCAGTATAACCCATGGCAAGTAAAGACACTAAGACATATTCAAAGTTAGGGGCAGCCAAGGTACCTGAGTCAGGTCCAGGTAAGGACACATGGAACAAAGGCCCTGATCCAAAGCCTCCCCTAGAATTTATTATCTTGTGAAAAAGGGAGTGGCTCAAGGATGGGTGATGATGGTATTGGTGGGAATTATGTGAGCAATGTGAGCTGAGCTGGCTAGGTGGAAAGCAAGTACCTCTGCAATATGTAGGGAGAAGGGTATGCAGAAAGACCAATCTGCATAACTCAAATGAGGTAGCATTTGAATGGTTTAGGAGGCTGTTGCTTTAGTTTCTGATATGTAAACTTTTGTGCCCTCAGAAGTCATAGCCTCTTATCTTGTGACTTGAACCCAGTTGACATTCCTGGAGCAGTATGGCTCTGCCATCCTACTGGGCTCAACCATTTATAGGGAACACAGTGTGAGGGAGAAACAGGAAACTATCAGTTGGCTTCAAGGTTTATATATCAGTACTTTAGCTAGCCTTATTTGCATTGCTTAGAGCCAGTTGAAGGGAAAAGGAAATAGTGTAGTCTGTTCTGTACATATCATGGAGTACATGGAGACAGGGTTCAGTTTAACTAATGCTGAAGCAGTTGTTCTGTATTCAAGGGGTGTCACCCAGGTCGTCTCCTACATGAGGTTGTGTGTTGAACTGTAGAAGGCACCATTTCTTATATACTCTTAGTGGTGGGTAGTTCCTAATTTTTGTTTTTGTCTTTTTGGCATATAGATAGCATAAACATGTTTTGTACTTGTTTCTTTTCTAAACTTGAAGGAAAACCTTTCATAAGGTACCCCTAAAATTCTAGTGTGTCAGCTGATCAAGCACACCTTGTACTGAGTATCTTAGTCAGCTTTCCATTGTTATGACAAAATATCTAAGATAATCAACTTAAAAGGAAGAAAGGTTTACTTTGGCAGAGGTTTCAGTTCATGGTCACTTGGCCTTGTCGCTTTGGGCCAGTGGTGACACAGTACCTACTGGCAGGAGTACATGGTGGAGAAAATGGTTAACTCATAGCAGCAGGAAATAAAAAGAGCAGGGGCCAAGTCCCACACTCCCCCATAGCCTAACTATTTTTCAGTGGGCTCTACTTCTTAAAGATACCACCATGTCCCAGAAGGACAGGTGCGTGACCAAGCAGTTACCATGGGAAAACATTTTAAAATCTAAACCATAACACTGACATTGAAACATTGACTCCAGTGGGTCTCTCTGTAGGGTCTTTGTCCTGCCATTGGGTCCAAGTGTACCCTGTGTATTACTTTGTGTTGACTTATGTCACTTATGGTTGCAGACATGAACAGTTTAGTGAACTAAGGAGAACGCCAGTGGGCAATGGTGGAATTGTAAGGAAGTGGGCAAGTTAAGCAGGTTGAATGTATTTTTGCAGATGTATTTTTGGGCCAAATACCAGACCAGTCACAGCGTTGCACACATATAGAAAAATTGGAACTTGAAAGCACTTTTATCTGTGTCGAATTTGTGATCATTGCAAATTCACAGCAGTAGGCTCTGAAACCAATTCAGGTTTCCCAGCTTGGGTAGCTACTCCCAGTACGGGTCCCCAGAATTGAGTAGGGAGATGAGACTTTCTCCTGGGCTCTGGGTTGTACCAGCAATGTACTGCTTGCTGCTGCTGCCTTGTTATCTGCCCTCAGTACTTCCTGCTTTCTCAGAAAGCAGCTGAGCACAATCCAGCAATATAGAGTGGTGATGATTATTTGAGAAGGCACATATTTCATTTAGACCAGATTGCCATTATCGACCTAGATAATTTCTCTGACTCCTGAAATAGACTTGGTCCACTGGGCAGGTTGTCTGCTTATGACATAGCAGTGGGGAGCAGGAGTGGCTGGCTCTGACCTTTGCATTTTAGATTGAGGGTGCAGTCTTGAGGAAGACCTTCATTATTGAGATGTCAGGAAGAACTCATTGGAGTGGTGCAAGGCTATTATTATTATCATCATTAGTACATATCTGCAGTATATAGTGATTATACTCCTCATGGGGAGTTGGTACATGTATGTAACACATTTTAGTTCTTTCTTTCAAACCCTTTCCCTCCACTCCCTCCTCTTCCCTCCATCTCGTGGTCTCCTTCCCATTTGCATAAGATTTATATCCTTATTTCCTTATATCTTCTTTTATTTTGTCCTTATTCATATTTTGGGTTTCTCATACAAGAAAAACCATGTGATATTTAAGCTTATGTGTCTGATTTATTTCATTTAACATTATAGTCTCAAACTGCATCCATTGTCCTACAAATGACTCTCCTTTATCCTTCTTTATGGCAGAGTAAGTCCTTTATTGTGTATGAATACCACAGTTTCTTTATCCATTCATCTGTTGATGAGTATATGGGCTGCCTCTAAGATTTAGCTATTATGAGTTCTGCTATAAACGTGTATGCATGTATCACTGTGATCATGATGTCTTTTACTCTTTTGGGAAGATACTAGAAGGGAAGAGGTGTGTCAAATAGAGTTTCTATCTTTAGTTTTTTTGAGGATTCTCCATACTGATTTCCATAGTGGTTGAAATAGTTTACATTCCCATCAGCAATATAGAAGGATTGCTTCTCCCCGTAGGCTCACCAGCATTATGCTTGTTATTATTCGATTTCTTGACAATAGCCATTCTTTCTGTAGTGAGATAGAACCTTAGTGTTGCTTTAATTTGCATTTCTGTAATGGCCAGAGTTTTTTTATCTGGGTTCCATTTGGAAGGTTACTTTAGTGGGCTATATGTGCAAGTCTCAGGATAGTCAGCTACTGAGTAGGAACAATAGCACTGAGCTCCCAGAGGTGTGTGAAAACGAGGTATTACCATACAAGAGTGAAGGGACATTTCCTCTCTGCTCTCTGCAGGTTCATGGGAATAGACTGACCAAGTCAGATTATATAGGAGAAAAGGCATACAAATTTGTTAATCTGCAAAAGACGAAAAATGACAACACAAGGAAAAACCACAGGAGTGTGATTAACCACTGACCCAAAATGACTGAGAAATGTATATAGCTCCTATCTATAGGGAAGGGAGGAAGGGGAGCGTTGGGGAATATGGACAATTTTGAGAGTTTAAAAATGATTTTTAGGAGAACCTTGTGGGTTGGAGAACATACAGAAGTCCGAGACAACACTTTTCTGGCCTGCAGAACAGACAGTGATTTGTAAATGATTCTATTTGGAGTATTGACTTGCACCAAAACAGAGAACAGTGGTGTGTGAGGAAGGTCTGTGCAGGTGTGTTGACCGAATTCAGTCTCTCTGCCTGCAGTATGAGTTCAGTGAATGAAAATTTGGGAAAGGGACTAGAGGTCATCGCTTCCTTCCTTCCTGAGTTTAAGCAGTCAAAGGAAGCCTCTTCCAGTATGTGTCACTCTCCAAGGTCCTTTAAAGTGGTCAGTGCGCCAGGGTGCCATCTTTTGGGGTGACAGTCCCTGGGCCCCTATAGTGTCCCAGTTCCTCCTTTCTCCTGGGTGTCTGTCTCCATCTAGCCACTCTGACACGTCATGAGGCTGTACCTCACATCACTATAGCAACCTGTTTCCCAAATTCATTCCTTATAGCCAACTCCAATCTGCAGACTGATACCCTACTGATCAGAGAGGAAACATTAAAGAAAAAAAAAAACTCAGTGATTTATTCATTTAACCAGTACCTTTTAAATATGTCTTATATGTCAGGCACTCTACAGGTCCTGAAGACATGAAGATTAGTAACTTATAACCCTTGGGGAAGTCACATTCATTTGTCAAAAACAGATATAAAATGTTGAACATCATTGGTCACTTGAGAGATACAAATTCAAACAAGACTGAGATTCTCCCACACCTTAGAAAGAATGGTTATCATTAAGAAATCAACCAATAACAAATGTTGGCGGGGCTATAGGGGAAAAAGGAACCCTTCTCCACTGTTGGTGGGAGTGTAGACTGGTACAATCATTGTGGAAATCAGTGTGGAGATTCCTTAAAAAACTAGGATTGGAGATTCCTTTTGACCCAGCTATTCCCCTTCTGGATATTTTCCCAGAAGCATTAAAAACATCATACCACAACAATATATGTGCACCCATGTTTATAGCAACACAATTTGTGATAGCTAAATCTTGGAAACAACCCAAATGCCCATCAACCAAAGAATGGATAAAAGTGATGTTGTCTTTTTATACAATGGGGTACTACTCAGACATAAAGAAGGATAAACTTGAAGCTTTTGTAGGTAAATGGATGCAATTAGAGACCACTCATAACTGAAATAAATCAGACTTACATGTGTAAACATATTGTCTCCCTAGTGTGAGAAGCTGAAAGAAATACTATAGATAGTTAAGATAGTCATACTGCTAATTTCTCATAGTTAATTGAAAAGGAAGGTTTGTGCTAATATTGTTTGGACAATTAAAAGCCAATATCTTGTATTCTGAGTAACTAATTTAAAGATAGCAACACACAATGTATTAACCATCGTTACCCTCTAATTATCTTGTTTTGAAATTTTTTTTTCTCTTTAAAAAAGACATGTATACACCTGTGGCCACTAGTGTAAATGAAACAGATGGCAGAGAAATGATGAGGGGGACGAAGAAAAAGATTACCTCCTTCTGCTTGGGATGTTTGTTGTGGGGGTAGAATTAGGATGGAAGAGGAATTTGAGACAGGCTTGAATAAAGACAAGGAGTTGAGAACCACCATAGTATGTTTGGAGATCTTTATGCAAGTTGATGTTGCTGGAGTGGGGTGGAATGCAGCTAGAGGGATGGGACAGGGCTGAATAAAAGGCCACATGTGCCATGTGAAAGAGTTTCGGCTTTATTCCTTAGGCCAGCAGCTCTCCAGGGTCGGAGATAGGAGGGATAGGCCTTCACATTTGGAACCACTGCGTAGTTGAGCATCCATGGATCGGAAGACCTTCATACAGAAGATGGGCTGGAGAGCTTGAGACCTGAAGCTCTCTTTAGGGAGATCTGTAACTGCTTGGGGAGAGTAAGGAAATAGAGACATGAGTGGGCTTAGAATTTAAGGCTTAGCTGATTAGAGGAAAGAAGAGGGAAAAAGCAGGAGTTACTTATGAACAGAGTTCTGCATTTTCTGTTTGGGACTCTACTCATGTGCTGCCTGTTTTTTTTTTTTTTTTTTTTTTGGTACTGGGCATCGAACTCACAACCTCATGCCTGCTAAATCCCCAACCCTATTTTTTGAGACAGGGTCTCACTATGTAATTCAGGCCGGCCTTGAACTCACTTTGTAGCCCAGGCTGGTCTCGAACTCACAATGATCCTCCTGCCTCAGCCTCTCAAGTGCTGGGATTAAAGGTGTGCGCCACCACGCCCAGCTATGTCCTATCTCTTGAGGGAGAATTTTTTTCTGACGTCTGGCTCAAATTTTGCTATCTGGTCCTTGGCTGTATTCACACCAACCTTCTTCGTATTGTTCTTAAGTTTGTTCTGCTTTCCTTAATAAATGGAAGCTGTTAAAATGTGGGGACTGGATGGTATACCTTTTTTTTTTTTTTTTTGAGAATGCAATTTTTGACATTTGGTTTTTTTGATGCATAACAGTATTGGGTCTTTAAGAATTTCTTCTACTTTTCTCTGATTTTCTCCGAAGAGAAGAACAATTAAATACAAATGTCAAATGAAAATTGTCCTCCATTCAGAGGAATAGATTCATTATTTGTGAGTCTAAATAGGCATTTAGAAAATCAAGTATACAGCAGAATCATTCCAAAGAAATGTAAGAGGTTGGAATTTCAGAAGAATAGGCTAGGTTTTTGCTGTTGTTGTTGTTGTTTTGTTTTGAAACAATTTACTTGTAAACGCTTTTCTGGTGGGTTGGCAGTGGCTTGATATCCCCTTTGAGGTAGAATTGCACTGAATACTTTGTGTTTGTGATTCCACAAGCAGGTCCAGAGTCCAGTGCCCAGTGTGAACTGTCGCCTGTCAATGCCTCCCACCCCGTCCAGGCCTTGATGGAGAGCTTCACCGTCCTGTCGGGCTGTGCTAGCAGAGGCACCACTGGGCTGCCGCAGGAGGTACATGTCCTGAACCTCCGCACCGATGAGAAGGGCTCTGAGCAGCCACAGAGAGAGGTAGGTATGGGTGTCAGCCTTTAGTCCTTACCTCTGAGTCTGCAAAGGTGCTTTTCTGAAGAAAGAATTCTTTTCTTCTCTTCTGAATTCAAAGAGGATTCTCATGAATGAATACAGGATGAAGCAAGAGTTAAAATAATGGATTATTCTCTGACATGGGCAACTTCAAGACTTCTGTCTTCAGGGATTGCTTACCTCTCCCCATCTCCTGGCCCTCTGTATGGGAAGAATGTAAGAATTTCATCATCTAAACATGATTATGAGAAAATAAGGGGCCATTTCTCTGTAACTGTAAGGTATCTTCCCAACTTTACCTGTGACCTCTATCTTCTTTCCCTGTTTTGTCTTATTAGCCTGTTACTCCTGCAGCATGCCAGGGGAAATGAGATCACTCTGAAATAAAGACAGCAATATTTGTGCCTCCATGAAAATCCCCCATGGTAGCTCCCTGGTGCTGTCCAGGCAGATTCTTGAAGATGGCAGTGGTCTTAGTGATAGTGAGGATGATGATGCAAGCTCTGGGCTAGCACTGTGTGCCTCACTCATACACTTCCCATGGGGTCCTGTCATTTTACAGGTGATTAAACAGGTGCAGAGATGACTTATTTGGCCAAATCATGACTCTCAGAAAGAAATGAACTGCTCTTTCTTGTGACTCTAAAATGGCCCGGATGATGGGCAGATGGTCATCATGCTTCTTTCAGGCAGTAGATTTTCCTACAAGGTAACACACAGTTGTCACTCTGTTTTATTTTTTGACTTCAGTGTGTCACAAATGTTAATCACTCAGACATTTTTCTAGGGGGGAAAGAAAGCACAGTAAATCCTGCTCATACCAAAGTATGGGAAAACTAATGAAGAATGAAATTTATCTTTTAGTTTTTTCCTAGTCAAGGAAATAAATTTCCAGAACTATTTGTTTGTGTGCCTCCACCACCCTGTGTTTTAGGGAGAGTAGGAAGAGGAGAGGCATGAGGCATCCAGAAGGAAAAGCAAATGGAGTTTAATCTCACGAAAGTGTGCAGAGTTGGCTCATTTCAAAGACAGATCATCTAACCTTTCAAGCTCCACTGGAAATTATTGTTAATACTCTTGGTTGCTTGCCATGGTTGCTGCAACACATATTTCAGGTCAGATTGCTTTATCCCCATAATGCATCTTTAATTCTTAACTTGTGGGTAGAGTTTGTGGTGGGAGGGAATGAGGGAGAGGAGGAAATGCAGTTCCTACGAGGTGTTGCTGACTCCAGCAGTTCTTTAGCAGCAATAATTACTCATTTTATATGTGCTTTTCTCAGGGGAACTGAGAAGGAAAAGAAAGTCTAGGCCATTACAGAAGCAACATCGGCCCCAAATTCTTGATTTTAAATTATGCGGCACTGTTGTTGACTCAGAAAATAAATTCAATAAGACTACTGGAGGAAAAGAGAAATACCTTAAGCAAGGATAGCAGAACTCTCCAACTCTGGAACCTAGTTTAAGAGATGGCAGTACTATAGATGCATAGGATGAGCCTGTGTCACAGGGTGTAATGTGTTCAGGGAGAAGAAAAGAAAGAAGGCCTGTGGAGGATCTCAAAGTTGTTTGAAAACTGAATATTGTTCTCCTTCAGTGTCTACAGTGTGTGTACACCTGGAACTATTGATCTTAAGGCATTTCTGAAAATAGGCAACTAAGGAAAATTGCACTGTTTCTTTCTTCAGGGACCTTTGAGGATTAGATGGTTGTGGCTCGATCTTATTTGAAAAGATGATTGGGTTAATTGATCTTTGGAAATTTCACCTGGCTCTGATGTGCTCTCATACTCAGAGTACTTTGCATATGCAGAGTAAATGTGGAGGGTGACATCAGACAAGGAGAGAATGTGGAGACAGAGTAAATGTGGAGGGTGACATCAGACAAGGAGAGAATGAGAAGGAGAGTTTGGTGGTGGATGGTAAGATGGGGCTAGAAGAATGTTGCATGCTTCTGACTCTCTCCATCCACTGGGAGTGCAGAGACAGTTCTGCAGTTGTATAAATAACTTTGAAAAATCACTTGGAACATGTAACCCAGTGATTCTATTCCTAGGTGTGTACCCAAGAGAAAAAACAACGTAGATCCCACACCATAGTCTGCCTGTGAATGTTCATATTAGCATTATTCATTATACTCAGAAAGTGGAAACAATTTGACTTTTATCCTCTGTTGAATGAATAAATAAAATGTAGTATATCCATACAGTGGAAAGTTTTGGCAATAAAAAAGAATAGAGTGCTGATATGTGCTCTAATGTGAAGGAATCTTAAACATACTATGCTAAGTAAAAGATGGACATAGCGTAGTTTCATTACATGGAATATCCAGAATACAAAGATTTGTGGAGACAGAAAGTAGATGAGTGTTTGCTTAGAACTAAATGAGAGAAATGAGAAAGTAGGGATTGACTGCTAATGGTTATAGTTATTTTGGGGTGGGAGGTAGAAGTGTTCCAAGATTAAATTGCACAATCCTGTGAATATACTAAAAAGTGTCGAATTATGAAGGTGAATTTGATGGGATATGAATTCTATCTTAATAAAGATACTAAAAAATCATTATACCTGCCAACGTTATATTTAATTCATAAAGTTTACCTTTGTCAGTTCACTTAAAAAAAATACTAAAATTGCTTCTTTCAACAGCCTGAATTCACCCAACTGTTTGTTATTCTTAATGGATAGCTTGATTTTTATAGAGATGACATTATATGGGCTATGTTGGAAATCACAGCTGATCTGTTTGGAGGGTATTAGTGGGTTGACCTGGGGCAACCTTTGTGCAATCACTACCAGATAGTTAAGGCAGATATTTTTCAAAATGAAATAAGTACCATTGCTTACAAATTAGTAGAAGAATTACCATGCTGGCTTCAGACCACACTTGACCTTGACTCTGATGACTACAATGGTTGCTTTTCATAATGTCATCCTTGAATGTGAAGGCGTTACTAAATCAGCCCCATTTCCCCTTGGCTTCTCAGTAGTGCAGGATCAGTGTCCAGATTTGTGATAAATCCCCTTCTCTAGCATTTTACTAAACTCCTACCTTCTAGATGCCTTAAGGTCCTGCAGCTGAGGAGAAGTTCCTTGTTTTCCTGAGTAGAGGAGGTGACAGAACCTACCTGGAGGGAGTAACTGCAGCAGGTTGATAAGATTTGGGGAAATAGATTCACTTAAGTTGGACAAATGATTGTATTGACTGGCAGAGGGTTCATACCAGAAACATGCTTGTTACAGCCATGTTTGGAAGCCCTCAATACCAAAGCACCACTCTCTCCCTGGCCTCCCTGCTGGGTTCTCATCAGGACAATGAGACCTAGAGTTGTATTTTTCATGTGAGATCCCACCTCTCATTTGTAATCATTGGTTTTGGAAACAATAGCCCTGGAATTGAACAGGAAATTAGAAAAAGACTCTCAGGCAGAGGCAGGCAGAAGGGTAAACAGCCCTGATAGATTGGATTTATCTTTTAGAATAAATAAAGCACTGTACAAACCACCTCCCAGTGCCCATTGACTGTAGTAAAATATGTCCCTTCTCCTTCTGTGAGCCTCTGAAGTTCAGGCCCTCCCCTAATTCTTGATTCCTGAGAAGGGTTATAACACCATCAGAGGCTTACAGAGGTTTACAGAAACATGCTTTGATTAGTTGCTGGAATGGCAACAATTTTCTTATCTTCCAATTTTTACTTGTGATCTGCTTTTATGTGATGGTCTGGGTCTTTTCTATTTCCATTCTGTCTAATTGCTTGCTTTTATTATGAAAAGCTGCTAGTGGCCCCTAGTTAGCCATTTCACATGTGTAGAAAAGACACAGGCATTTGCATTTATGTATTTGTTCTGCCACTAAAGGAGAGATCGTTCATGGGTGTGCCAGTGCTGGGGGTTGTAGTGTGAAGTGAGAATTGGGAGGCTCCACTGACATGAGAAAGGGACATCAGAAAGTCCATGCCTTCCATAATTTTATATTTTTGCTTCTCTGCTTCATCCCAGAAAAAGATTTGAGATGGGTTCCAACAACAGACATATCAACAATGTAAGCAGAAGTATGACAAAACAAGAACCAAAAGAAAAAAGGAGTGTAGTTTGTTGGCTCTGTGGGTTAATGTGGTTGCTATGATTGAGTTTGAAATTTGGCTCCAAGCTTCTTGGCAGGCATGGCCAAATGGGATGTGTGGTTAATCACACATGTGGCTCTAAATCATTTGGACTTTGTACCTTCTTTGAGGACTGTGGCATGAACTTGTTCTTTTCTTGGTTCTTTTGAGGACAGGAAAAGACCACAATTAGCAGAAAGAGAAGAAAGTAAGCACATGTGAATGTTAACTGTTCTGCTTGCCTTTTTTTTTTTTTAATAACTTCTTTATTTTCCATGTAACAGTAACAGCAGTCCCCGTAGTGGAGATTACATGCCTGTTGTGAGTCACCCCCTTGCCGGGCACTTGCATTACTTCTGCCAGTCCTCAGCACCCTGAAAGGAAGGTCACACTGTTTTAGCAGAGGAGGACATGGGAGGTGGCCAGTCATGGAGCCAGCCTCTAGTGGTGTATGTTGATGGTGCAGTTCAGTTTTTTCCACGCCTGGAGGTGGCCTCTCTTTTACTTTGTTCTAGGCTGCAAACCTTCTCATCGAGCCAGGTTGGCTCCATCAGTTAGCTGAGCCAGCAGGTCTAAGGGATGGTTTGTACAGAGGCTTGCCACAGCTTTTTCTAATTTTTGGTGTCCTTTCCAATTCTTCTGGGGCCTTGGGAGAGTATTAAGTTTGGGCTATATGTGACAGTGTCATTTTTTTTCTTTCCTTGGTTTAGGATTATCATACCAAATGTCAGTAATTATAAAATGCAGGGGTGAGCTCAAGAACCATTGATCTCTATTTGGCTGCTAATCTCCACACTAAATGCCTCTGCCAAAGAGATGTTTGTCTGTTTTCATAGTTAATCATTTCCATTACGCTTTCAGCAGCCTTCACAATAATCTCACCTGTCCTCTGCCTACAATCCAGAACTTCTTGTACCCTCTGCCTGCAATGCAGAACTTGCTTCTGTGGAAGGGAGAACTGGTGCATTGAGAGATTTCCTGCTGAGAATGAAGGTGTAAGAGCTACAGTGTTGGGACTTGGCCATGTGATTTAATATCTTTTCTTTTAAGAATTTTGGTAGATTGGGAGATACCTGCCTATCCACCTACCTCATCTACCTATTTACTCATCTATCCATCTGTAATCTTTCCTCATGTTTCTATAATATTAATAGATGGTCAGCTTTTGTCTTTTTTTCCTCCCTCAGTTATTAAAAAGGGGGAAGTGCTCAGAGAGGGAGGCAGTGGGTATGTATCCTGCCTTTACCCATCACCGCCAAAAGAACTGATGCATAGTTTCAAGGCTGTCTTTTTATAAAGTATATATAGGAGAACAAAAACATCAAATAAATACCAGTAAGTTAGCTACATATCTTCTTTATCTGGGACATTTTTTTTCTTTGCTATTAATTCATGAATGACTTTCCAATGGTAGTCTTGTATATATGCAGGATAAAAACCCCCAAAACCCCAGTGCTAATTATTTTGTTACATCTTGTACGTAATATGTGCTAAGCAAGTGTCAGACACACACAGACACTGTGTATCAGTGAAATGCAGTTTCTAAACAAGCACCTTTCATATATAAGCACTGCCTGATGTCTGTTTAAAAGGAGGTTGTTCTGGAAATCACCCCAGTGTGGCAGGTAAAGTTATCTCTGACCTGACCATTTATCACAGACCTACTTTGGATGCGCTGAATTTCCTGAATGATCTCTTTCTCTCTCCCTCTCTTCCTTCTCCCTCCCACTTTGTCCTCTCTTCCCCTCCTTCTCTCCTTCATTGAGTGTTCCTGTAGAAATTATTTCATTACCTTCAAAGTCAGCTGTGTCTCTCACATAGGATCAGAGAGCCTAAATGAATAGGGTGCCCACATCATTTAAAAATAGCCAACTCTTCTCTTAAAGACTCTTCAGGTTATTTAAGTGATGATGCCCTGCTGGTCAGTCCTGGTCTGGATAGAGGAACAGGGTGGAGGACAGCAAGACAAGGTCGTTGCAGCAGAGGACATTGCAAGCCAGGGCTAGGACTTGCTGTTCCAGTCTCGACTGATTTCTAACATGCTGGGGAAAGATGTGTCATTTGAAATGACATCTATTTCTCAAATAAGAGTTCTCTGAAAACCCAGTCTTAAACTTTTAGAAAAAGCGAAAGCAGGAATTAGATATTAGTAAACACCAGGATTAGCAAACATACAAGGGCTCCAACTAAGTTAACAGTGTTACTGCTGTCTGTATCGCTTCTGCCCTGTTCCTGATCATAGGAGGGTCCTCTTGCTGTGTAGTTGCCCTGGGAAACCACAGCCCCCGGCCCCACCATGGGGAGTGAGCCTGTTTGGACTCTACCATTATAGCGTGAGGTAATGCTGGGTTATGCTCTATGCTGGCTAGAGGCTGACAGATTGAAAAAACCTTTCATTATTGCCTCTTCCTTGGGACGGAGAAGAGACTGCCTTGATCCCTTTTAAAATTTGTTCAACAGCAGCATTTCCCAACCAGCATGGTGTTTTGTCTTCTTAGAGGTCAGAGCTATAACCCTGACCCACACTGTTGTCATGGCAACTGCCCTGGCCTTTCTTAATTTCCTGAAAATTTTGTTTAAAAAATGTTTCTATAAGAATACCCTCCACATTTGAAAATATGACTTTTTTGCTCTTAGAATTTTTTTGGAGAGTCTAAAAAAGAGCCAAAGTAAAGAACAGGTCCACAAATCTGAGACTCAGATGTGCTGATTAGGTGAGTGCCTGGTGTGTGTGCACAGAATATCCAGTTATCCAACTTGTGTTTCTTGTTTCCAGTGCTTATCTGCTTTTTTGACATTTTGTTTGAGAATAAAAGGAAACCTACTGCTAATATCACTAACTTGAATATTCATATTCCACAAAAATATTTGTTAACCTTCCATTCTTTCCTCCAGTGCGTTTTCTAAATATTTCTGTGCAAAGTAATGTATTTTAATTATTGTACTTTTCTTCCTCTCAGGACAAAGGCCATGCTTAAACTTCAGGATTAGTAAGCAGTCCCCTTTTCTGTCCCCTTCCTCTTGATTTCAGGATGCTTTGTTACCTTCTTCTCCTTTTCTCTTTCCGCCTGTTTTCTCTTTTTGTGGTGCCGGAATCCAATCCAGGAGTGCTCTACTACTGATCTATATCCCTAACTCTTTCATTTTTTTATTTTGAGACAGGATCTCACTAAGTTGCCCAAGCTGGCCTCGAACTTAAGTTCCTCTTTTCCTAGTTTGCTGAGTAGCTGGTATTACAGGGGTGTGTGACTGTGCCTGGCTCCTAAGAGTTCTTGATTGAAGCACAGTCATTGCCCTTATGTTTTTCTCTATCTGCTCTTCCCAAGGTGGTTCTCCTGTCCTTAGGATTCCAGCTGTCACCTCCTGCTTAGGACTCCTAAAACTTTCCATGGGCTTTTTAAGTAGAGCTCCAGTCAGAGCTGTGCTGCACCCTGCCTCCTGGGCCTGCACCCTGAGCTCCTGGGTACCCTAAGTGTGGGAGTGGCTATCAGCATGGTTCAGACACAGGATTGATCTTGGCTTTGTCACTTCCCAAGCATGTGGCCTTGATGCATGACTTAATTCTGTAAGTCCCAGCTTCCTCACCTATGAGGTGGTGATGATAGGGGCTTGCTGACTACTGAGAAACGTCTGTGTACACTTAAGGTAGGCACATGTGCCTGGCACCCAGGAAACAATGAAATGCTAGTTAATGATGCTTTTTATTATCTTTAAAATGGAGTTCAAGGAAATTTGTAAGCCAGTTCTCCCTGCCCCAGTGCTGGCTTTTTCAGGCAGTCTCCCTGTCCCGTCAGTATTACCTTTGCCATTCTTCTTTGCAGTTTTGAATCATTGAGGATTTACCCATTCTCTTCAAACCCTATATTTGATCAATCATCAAGTTTTATCACCATTTTCCCTGCAGTTTCCCTTGAATTTTTCTGTTCCTCTCTACTCTGCAACAACACATCCTTAACCTATCTCCTGGGACTGGCATCTTCAATTTAGGCCCTGATTCTCTCCATTTTGGTTGGGAACCACTTCATAAACCAATTTTCTCTGAATACCACTCCTATAATTCAGTCATTTATTCATTACAGACCTGTTGATGAGCTCTTTGCTAAGAACCTACTGTGTGCCACTCTGCTAGTATTATTCATGTTTATGTTTTCAGCACCTATATTGGGATTAGAGGAGAATAAATTTAATGCAGTGTGGCAGGTAATATGACTAATACACTAACCAAATTTTGCAGAATTTGAACAAAGAAAGTGGTAAAAAAATTTTTTTTTGTCTTTTTGAGACAGGGTTCCACTCTGAAGTTCAGACTGGCATTGAACTCATTTTGTAGCCCAAGCTGACCTCAAACTCACAGGGATCCTCCTGCTTCAGCCTTCCCAGTGCTAGGATTACAAGTGTGTGCTACCACGTCAGCAGGGAGTGGTTATTCTACCTGGAGGTAAAGGAAAGATTTCCAGAAGACAGTATTTGAGACAGGGCTTAGAGCTGTAGGCTTCAGTATCCAGAGGGAAGAACAGAAGCCAATTGTAGAGGAAAGCTCTTCCATGTACACAGTGTGCTCGATTTACAGATGGAGTTGCAAACTGTAGTCATTGGACCAAATCATGCTGCCTGCTTCAGTTTTAGAAATAGTTTTATTGAGATACCATTTATACACCATAAAGTTCACCTGTTTAAAGTATATACGAGTCAATGGCTTTTAGAATTTATAGAGTTGTGCAGCAAGCACCATAATCTAATTTTAGAATATTTTTAGTACCCTGAAAAGAAACGTTGTACTTGTTGGTAGTCACTCCCCCATTTCCCATGGGCCCCCTGCCCCACCCCAAGGCAACCCCTGATCCACTTTCTTTCTAGATTTCTGTATTCTAGGCATTTATATAAATGGAGTCATGCAATATGCGCTCTTTTGTGATAGACTTAGCCTAATTTGTTGATATTTGTTTATGTTGTAGCCTGTATCCATTAGTTCACTTTTTCTTATTCTCGAGTAGTGTTCCACTGTATGGCTGTGCCATGTTCTTTTCATCTACTTGTCTGATTCCTGTTTCTGTACACGAAGTTTGATTAGGAGGCAATCACACCCCACACCCATTTGTTTGTATGTTATCTGTAGCTGCTTTTTTTTTTGTTTTGTTTTTTTAATGATAGCAGCACAATTGAATACTGTGAATACAAAGCCTTAAATGTTTACTGTGTGGCCTTTTGCAGAAAGAGTTTTCCAGCCCCTGGGATAGAGGATGGACAGTGGTGGGTAAGTGGGGATTGGAGCCTAGAAGTGGAAGATGAGACTGGAAAGGCCACATAAGTAAGGGTTTGAGCTCACTCCTGTGGATCAGTGTTTCTCAAAGTATGTGTGGTATGCGAAGCCCCTATATCTGAATCTCTTGCAAATGTTTTAGAATTCAGATTCTACAATCTTACCCCTGGATACCATAGCATGCACCTGCAATCCTAGCGACTCGGGAAGCTGAGGCAGGAGGATTGCTTAAAACTAGGAGTTTGAGATCGGCCTGGACAACCTAGTGAGACAGTCTTTTTTTCTCCTTGAACTTCTGTTTTAACTCTCCCAGGTCTTGCTTGTTATAAGCCTTTAAGTCTTACCTCTGCAGCAGCCTTGCTTTTTTGAGACAGGGTTTCCCTATGTAGTTTAGGCTGGTCTGAACTCACTAGGTAGCCCAGGCTGGCCTTGAACTCACTGTGGTTCCCAGTGCTGGGATTATAGGCGTGCACCACTACACCTAACATCAGTAACCCCTTTTTCTGATTCCTTTACCCTGTCAGCCTCCCTCTTTTTTAAACATTGCTGTGAATTCTCCAGTTCCCTATACCAAACTCTGCATCTCCCCAGAGCACAGAATTTGGTTTTTCTTATGTTCTTTGATGCTGAATCATGTGTGAATCATTCTGTGCTCCCAGCTGGTAAGTGGACTTGTTAAGGACAGGGACTGGGTCTTGGGCCTCTTTTGCATTATGCAAATTGAGTTCTAAATGACTGGAGGACATCATTTAAAGTATGACTGCACATTTCTTAAACTACTCTCCTTTTCCACAGTGTATCTTTATTTGATTTGCACTATATCTGTGGACTTGGTATTTGGACCCCAGTCCCCTCCATTTTGTATTATTGCTTTGATATTTTTTTCCCTAATTAAATGTCCTTTAATTCATCTTGTGACTTACTCTAAACTCTGCAGATCCACTCCAGTCTTTCCCTAGCACATGTCTAAATCTTTGTTACATTCTTCTTTACTCTTAGGGGTTTTAGTCATCTGCTAGTAAACTAGTTAGTCTTTCCCTCAGCTGGGTAAAGAGCTATAAATGGTTTTTGACTTCGTGCTGCTCCCTTGGGTAGCTCATTTGATCTGAGCCAGGTTTGAAGTTGTGCCATTGAGAATGATCTGTCCTCATGATGTAGGCGGTGACTCTGAGTCAATTCTTAATATTGCTGGAATTAATTTACTTGGGTTCCTCCAATTGAAAGAGAACATTTTACTCTACTGTGTATTATTAAATACCTAATATTGATTTTTAAAAAACATTTTCTTGCTTAGTGAACACTGAAAATATCCCTGCCTATATAGTAATTTGTTCCTTGTTTAATGTGGCTCTTTCCTTTGTTTACTCTGGACTCAACTCTTTGTAGCTTGTTTTCTAAGTCAGCTCAGAAGTTGCTGGTCATTGGATTTGGCAGCCTCTTCAAGCTTTACCCACCACAACCCTACAGGAAGTTGTGTGTCGGCCAGAAGAATGTTTATTTAGAGCATGGTGTCCAGCAGAAGCAAGCCATTTATAAGGATCTGGTCTTAAAGACACAGGAATCTGACTGTTTGGAAGACCTGCTGCGGGGCCTCCATTGCACTCATGTGCCCTGGATTTTCTTTCCAGACTATCAGGTACCTCAACTAGACGGTAGGTGATTTGAAGTAGTCCTTCTCAGATACTTGGCCTGGCCTCAAAGGCTAAAATAGCAAAAGCCCAGATAGCAGGTAGCCTTTTTAAACTCCTGAAAAGTGAAATTACATTTTTGAAAGATAAATTGGCTTTTACAAGTTTATTACCAGGTTTTTTTTAGTAATCTGATAGGATTTTGCCAAAACCTTTTAAATGGCTATGAATTTCAGTTCCTAGGAATGTTTCTCTAATAATGCTTTCTAGTTAGAGCATTTTTCACCTGAACCATGGACAAAACCAGCTTTAGGATCCAGGATAGCCTAATTCTTGCCTGGAGCCCAGATATCCCATTGTGCCCACAACATCTAATTTCTATTTGTTGATACCCATGTACATACATCTGATTCTTTTTTAAAAATTGCTGTAGAAAGTTGGTGATGAGATTCTGCATGCCTAGTTCTGGACTTGCCACAGGGTCAGTGGTCAGCACCTGGGTGCTGATTTAAATGGAAAGTGCACTGATGTCTTAAGAGGTGAGCCCACTCCTGCCATAAGGCATGGCCTTGCTCTCAGGGACCACATAACCAGTTGCCTTGGGAGAGAGGGGAGCAAAGAGATACAGCAACTGTTTGCAGACTAAGAAATGACAGAGAATGAGGTACCCTGCTTCTCAGCACTAGCTGTGTTCCTGGGGTCTTTTACTGGCTTACAACTGGATGATTTGTGTGTGACATGAAAGTTACATTGAGACTTCTGCCTCAGAATAGCTCAAGAGCATTGACTTTCTTGGAACCTTGGGTAAATTTTATACTTAACGAAGCTCAAAATAATACACATTTCCTCTTCTCAACCTCAAGTAGATAGACATACAAGCAATGATGTCCTTGAGACCCAGCAGTTTCCAAAGATAAAGGAGAAGTCTGGGTTTAAGAGAGCCAAGTTCACGAGGACATGCATGCTTTGGTGTGAGACATATGGCCTTTCAGTTGTCTCTTTTGTTTACCATGCTCAGTCTTAGGGAACTTTCAAAAATCAAGAGCTTAATTTCCTGTGATGATGCATTTTGCTTCAGTCATGCATCCCCAGCAGGCTTTTAGGGGCCAATTACTCTTCCTTATATTATTTTCATCTGGTGCAGTGGGCCGGGGACTCTGCCTCTTCCCTGCCGAGAGTTCTTTCTGCTGAGCCCAGCATCCCTGAGAGGCTTCAGCCTGGCTCTTCCTTGCTGTCTGTTGTTAGTGCACGTGTTGCTGTTTATTTTTGTTTCCTGCTTAAATAAGGTTTAAAGATTCTGCTCTTTTTCCCCTTATCACCACTGATTGTTAAGATAGTGAGGATCTAAATGAAATGGTAAGAGGACGATCACAAACAAGTATTTTTCTGAAAGAATCTTTCTTGTTCATTTTTAATGCTGTTAAAGATCTAATTCCCAGTGTTTTAGTTGGAAGCTGTTCAAATTTCCCAAATCATAAAATCTTTCAAAGCCTACTCTAAGTTACTTTTTCTCGATTTAGTTCTCCTCCTACTTGCATTAAAAAAAAAAAAAAAAACCCAGTGTATTTCCAAGTAGGGAAATGACTTATGTTTATTAGGGAACAGAGTGATAATAGACCCTTGATTTGCTGTGAGTTTTTTGGATGTGTTTTGGAGCAATATACAAGGGTAATTTTTGATCCCCTTCTGCCGTGTTCTTACATACATTTCCTAAACACTTTTCCTGGCTTGGTACTATTACTCTGTATATGTCTTACATGTGTTTCCTATTTTTTATGACTCATACTTACGGTACTCATAAAGATTTATCCTTTATCTTGGCTCTGAGTAATGAGCCCGCTTACACATTTCCAGCAGAGATGTGGGCTGGGATCTTGCAGTTAATCCTGTAGGAGGAGCCTCTGGAAGGTGCAGCACGGGCAGTGCGGCCCCCGTCATTGGTAGGCACTGCACACTTCTCCCTGAGGGAAGAGTCAAGTCAGTTTTTGAAAATTTGAATCAATTTCAAATTTTTCTTTTCCAGATTTTCCTTTCTCTTTGTTTCTTTCAGCCACTTTGCTGCCTATGAATGAGACACCATGGGAGGATGAAACAGATGTTTTTGCCTGTTGAGAACTGTGGTGGAGGGAAAAATGGAAATAATTAACTAAAATTACATTTGTCACATGTGGCCACAAACACATATGGGGCCACCTAGGGTTGAAATAGGCATTTGGGCTCAACAGATACAGGTGGCTTCAGTTTATTCAGAAGACTGTAGGACAAGGACTGTAACTGGTGGCAGGGCAGATGGTGCCTTTTGTCCATCAGTTCAGATAGCCACAGGAGCTCTCCAATTGATAGCTCGGATGCCAGGAGATGAGATCTGAATGAATGTGTGCCCCTAGTTTAAAAGCCTCATGTGGCCAACAAGCTACTGTGCTTTATGCCAGCGATGGTGAACCTTTTAGAGCTTTCAGTGATAACAGCCTGCTGCAGCCTAGGTTTGCCACCACTACTCTATGCTATGGGGATAGTTTTTGTGGTACCTACTGAGCCACTGCATTTTATCAGGTTATGAGGGTTATAGAATTAAGAGTTAACAGAAGATCAGATTCTCTTGAAGAAGAGGGAAATGTTTCTTAATATTTTATCTACATCCGTGGATTTTACTATTCTCATACCGAACTGTGGTGGCCCCCAAACATATGTCCATGTCCTAACTCCCAAAGCCTGGGAATGTCACCTTTATGCAGAAATAGTTTTCCAGGATATGAGTAAGAATCTTAAGATGATGAGATTATGTTGGGTAATCTGGGTGGCCCCTGAATGCCATCACATATAACCTTATAAAAAAGATTTGAGGATATAAATAGAAGAGGAGAAGACATTGTGATCCTGAAGACATTATAATATAAAGGGGTGGGGTCATAAGCCAAGGCAGACCCACAGTCATGGGAAATTGGAAGAGGCAAGGAACAGATTTTCTTCTAGCTTCTCTGGAGGGAGTGCAGCTTTGCCGGCACCTTGATTTTGGTCCCCAAAACACTGATTCTGGACATTTGGCCTCTAGAATTTTGAGAGAATAAATTTCTGTCATTTTAAGCCACCAGATTTTAGGTGATTTGTTATAAGCATGTAAAAGACATCCAGTCGCCAGGATCAAAAATCTTGTCATCTACGATTTTCTGTGTTTTCTTATGCGTTGTATCCAATCCTGGTTGTTCCACCATAAGAATACATTTTGAATGTGCCCACCTTTAACTACCACCTTCACATTTGGTCTGAGCCACCATCATGTTTTTTATTGGAGATCCAATGGACCTGTAACCCAACCTTAAAAGAGTGCTGAATCTGGGGTAGAATACCCACAGTGGAACCTAACTCTACTGTTTATGAGTTGTGTGTCTTTGGTCAAGTTAACTTTTTTGTGCCTCATTTTTGTCATGTGGGGATAATAATAGAGTCTATTTCATAGGGTTGTTGTGACAGTGAAATAAAGTGACAGGTGGTTAGAATAGCAAGTGGGTGTCAGCTACTAGCATTATTAGTGAATACGATCTATTCTCTATGTAATAGCCAATGTGATTCTTTAAAAATTTAAGTCCCTTCATGAAATTCACTAGCTCAGCTTCTGGCAGTAGTTTCCCATTACATTTAGGAGGAAGCCTTCGGTTCTTTCCAGATCTCTAAATGATCTTTCAGCCTTTTCTTCAGCATCTCACCATTTCTCAGGATACTCCGTAGTTAGCCCTGATGTCGGCCACTCCTCTTGCAGCCGTTGTTCACTTTGCTTGGGGCATTTCTCTCAGTTACTCATCTGGATCAGTCCCTCCCTATACCCAGTCCTGCTCTTGCTGCTGCCTCTGCAGAGAGGCTTTCATTGAGCACCCCACGTCAAATAGCTGTAAACCTTCACTTACAGTCTCTGGACCCTATTTGACTTTTTCAAGTCAGTGCCCAGCATACAGTAAGCATATAAGTATTTGTTAAATGCTTGAATGTCTAAATTAATATGTTGGTGCAACAAGTTAGCTTTAGAAAACAGGTTAAGTCTACCAATTTTGTATCTGGAAATTTCTCATTGATTTTATTTTTTGGAAAACCTATTTACTGATACTGTTATATATGATTATTAAAACAGGATTTCAAGATGTTAAAAAAAAAACAATGGATTGTGAGTCTTAATTGAGGACTTGGTCCTCCATCCACATCATCTTTTTTGTTTAAAGTTGAGCAAGTGTGTGGAACCATGAATCTCAGTTTCTTTTCTTTTCTTTCTTTCTTTTCTTTTCTTTTTTTTTTTTTTTTTTTTTGCCATTATAAACAAGTTGAGAAGATTAAACTTTTTTTGGGTCTATGTTGGGAGTGGTGAATATGTTTTTAATGCAGTTAGTATAGGCCACTAATGTGAAAAACAGCTTAATGTACATTTAGTGAAAAACACCAATGGAAAATTAGAGTTGAAAGTGTTTTAGGACCTGTTAAAGTAGACAATAACCTTAAAGAAACCCTATACAGACTAAGGAATGACTGAATAGCAAAAATGTAAATTAAGGTATGTATTGCCTTATTTAAAAAAAAAACCCATGGATTAAGTAGGATTTACAGGGCTGGGGGCCAATCTGGCCTCTAAATACTTGGCGAAATGTTTTTGAATTTCATTGCTTAGATCTTAGCACCTTGCACAGTAAGGATTTCATGATTTTCCAGAGAGCTCTACTGTTCCATAGGGACAGAGCATACACATGAATCTCTCTCTCTCTCTCTCTCTGTGTCTCTCTCTCTCTTATTTGTTGAAATATGGAAGATTAGAGGAAATAATCATTTTAGTTTGCTGAGCAAAGCCCCCCGCTTTGCCCCTGTAATTAGAACCAGGCAACAGTGCAGCCTTCGTGGTCTGTGTGCCAGTGTAAAGCATTGTGGGAGTGAGGAAGGAAGCAGTCCTGAGAGCTCGTGATCCACTGTACATCCCAGGGACAAAGAATACCACCTGTGAACAGAAAGGACAGAGACCTAGAAACATAGCGTGGCCCTAAATACACATGATAGAAACTTAAACAAATAGATTTAATCAGCCACAGCTGGACTGAGATAAACACACTAAGTAATCAGGCATGTTGGAAGTGGCCGGGGCTGGAGTAAAGCTTGGTGTTAGAGTAATTGGAGTCAGGTGTGCTAACCTGGCACTGGTTTTTGGAGGTGAGAATTTGGAGAAGTTTTGAAATAGGCATGTGGTTTGGCTGGGGGCTGAAAGCAGAATTTTCCAAGACTAGAGGAGGAGACTGGTAAATAAAACAGCCGAGTTGAAGAGTATGAAAGATGTTAAGGACAGCAAGTACCTTGGCAGCTGTGACAGCTGGTTTCTGTGGGTCTTGCCTGTTGGAGTTTATGCCAGGAGATTGGGTGTTCAGCTGTACTTCTTACTACAGCCAGATAAACTGACACCATCTTTAACACTGGTAGGTCTCTGAAGGTAAATGTTCCCAAACTTGCCCGCTACAGATTGTGAGAAATCTCTAGCTTTACTTCACAACTTGGTGACTTCAGCTGCTTGAGAAGCTCCTGGTTGCTTTTATTAACTCTTTCAACACTTGGGCAAGGGAGATGTTGTTAGCTGTTCTACAGGTATGGAAATTGAGGCCGAGAGAGACTTAAGTGTTCCACCTAGGGTCACAAGCTAGGAGGTAATTGGTAGAACCTGACTGGAATTCACAGCATAACTCCTTAGATGGAGTTTATGTGCCTTGTGTGTGATTTTGGGCAACCTATAGACATTTTTTTAATCAATAAATCCTTATTTACTAAGCATTTGTTATTTATCTTGTTCACTGCCAGGCACTGGTGGTCTTGACACTTTAACCTTGAGAGTCTGTCAAAGGCGAAAAAGATAAAATGGATAGCTAGTTCACTCTTGCTTTTATATCATGTTCTTTGCTTTTCTTAAATGTGGGTTTAAATGTTGTTTCTGGTGTTGTTGACTTAGTCATATTGGAGGGAAGTCTGGTCCTGCCATGAAGCAGCCATCTGCTAAGAACTAAATGTTAATAGCTGGGTTGTCATCTACAGGTGAAGAGCTCAGAGGGACAGGTTGAGGCATCCCATTATTAATGATAACTTTGTTCTATACAAACAACTCTTTTTACTGGATTATCTTTGCCAAAATATTACTAAATAGCTTGGAAACAGGTTAGTGTTTTGCCCTTTAGGGAAAAAAAGACCATGGAGTCGAATTTGGAAAGAAATCTTGGGAAATATTTCAGTAAAACAATGTATCATTCACATGCCCAAAAATTCAGCACTGCAGGGCCCCTGCTGGCAGAATCAGGTGAATTTTGAAATATACTCTTGAGTTGATCTTGAATTCTTGCATGTCTTGTGTATGTAGGCTGAAAGCTGGTTATTTTTGTTTTGTTGGCAGTGATCTTTTTTTTTATCAGAATGCCCAGGAGATATGCTTTAGATAGAAGCCAATAGGCTCTTTTCTTTTTCCTTCACGTTTATAAAAATGTAAATGAAAGGACTTATGGACAGCAAGTTATAGATTCACCTTCTTTGTTGGTTTATCTATTTTTTTTTACTTTTCACAGATTAATTCATTTAATCATTCATAGAAGGCAATGTTCTAGGAGTAGGGATACAGCTCTTCTGGTGGTTTTGAAGACACAGGACCTGGGTATTCAAGTGATAAGAAGAAGCAGTGTTAGAAAGGGCTTCTTGGAAGAGGTGTGCTTGAACCTGAGTGGTGAAAAGGATCAAACCATGAAATGTGGGCAGGAAGAAGTGAGATAGAGGACCTGCAAAATGGCAAGGTCCTATACTTGAGAACAGCTTGTTTGGAGGTGAGAGGGCCAGTGTGGCTGGAGAATAGTGGTGGAAGATGAGATTAGTCAAGGGTCAGATTGTGGGGTGCTGTGCAGGGGGAGAGGTGGCTTTTTGATCATTTCTAACATTTCTGTGTTCTTATCCAGTTAAGAGGTAGTCCCAAATTCTGAAGATTTAGAGAATCCCCATTCTCAATAACAGAATTGGTTATCTAAAGCGAATGGTTCCACTAGCTGATATGTAGAAGCTAGATTGTTGAAATGATTGGGTTCTGGTCTCAGTGATGCCATAATCAGCTGAGGAACTTGGATAAATGAGCTCTTCAATTTCCTTACCATCTGGAGTAGAGCATTGCTAAAATCTCTATCTCTAAAAGTCAGTGATTTTATTATATACACATTTCATTTTGGGTTTTAGTTTTTCCTTTCATAGCTTTATCAGTCTTCTTATGGTACTTATGGTAACCAAGTCCATTCATTGGTTCAGATTTCACTCATTTTCCCATTCCTTTGATTTTGAAGCAAGTACATGGAGGAGAGGGGGAGAAAGGAAGAAGTAAACAATGGTGGAATAATAAGAAGACTCTCTAATTTCATACATATGCTCAACAGTGCCCATGTGGCACATTACCCACTACCCTGAAAAAATTCCCAGTCACCAAATGAGTGAATTATGATGGCTGAAACTTTTTCTTAGGCTAACAATTTGTGGTTTTACCAAAAGCTTGTCTTGTCCTTCTTAAGGAAGATTTATGCCATGTAAAGGGTGTTTTTAGAACCTAATAGTGTGGTGTTTGCATTTACTCTAATTTTTTTAAGTCATATTTTGATATATTAGAAGGTGTCTACTTGCACAGAGAATAGAAGAACTTGCCGGACATGATGGCACACACCTGTAATCCCATCATTTGGGAGGCCGAGACAGGAGGATTGCTGTGAGTCTGAGGCCAGCCTGGGCTACATAGCCAGTTCAATGCCTGCCTGCACTATATAGCAAGACCCTGTCTGAAAAAAAAGAAAATAGAAAAATTTGCCTCTTTGCCTGCAATTCATTATAAAGCAAACAACTCTGTTCTCAAAAAGTATGTCTAAGTGAAATTAGCAAAACCAAATAAATGAGCTCGTCTATGACTATTATCTTGTCAATATACCCTATTTTGATACTCCATAAATCATGATTTACACTTAGGTTTATCTTTGAGTACAGTATTTCATGATTTGTTTTGCTTCTGCCAAATGTAAAAGACAAGAGGACACAGACTGCCCCAGAGTTTAAGTTAAAAAAAAGAAAAACAAGAAATTTTGTGCAACATGTTCATACTAGTCTGAAAAATAAGATAAATTTATTTTAGGATATTTTCATTTGAAAGAAGAAAGATCTTCTGTTTTGTTCAGTTGTATTTACTTTGGCAGGTTAAATTAAACTTTTGTCAGTCGTTCCTTTTAATTGAATATACAGATCATTTAGTGTGACCTGGCTTTTATGAAATTAATGATTCAGTCACATCAGCCCTTTCTTTCTTATAAGCTGCATTTATTCTTAGGACTCTGTCTTGAAGACTTACTTGACTTGATCAGTTGCTCAAAGAACCATAGGTTTTGAAGCTGTAGGTGGCCATGCAGGTTTAATCTAACCTCTTTATTTATGGCAAAATTGTAGCCCACACTAAATACTTCAGCAAAACACATTTGCTTCTTTTTTAAGTGAATGATGTCAGGCATCTTGTTTAGGGGGAAGGCAAGATTGGAAAGCATCAGTATTTGTGGTTTATAGTGAAAGCTAATTTCCTGTGTTTCTCAGGCACAGAGAATTCATTTTTTTCTTACCGAGGGCAAAAATAAGTGAATTGTTTTCTGGAAATCAGACCATCTTACTTTTACCCTAAAATCTAAAATGTCATACCAGCTTAGTTTTTTTTAAAGAGTGGAGGTAAAGTAGAGGGACAGATACTTTAGTTCACTTTTCTACACAGTAAAGCCCTATGAGTAGGACTCAATGTATTTTTGCATAGAATACTATTACTGGGACCAGAATTACTGGGCCCTGTGCATTATTTCTTGTAAAAACATATGCAAGGTTTGAAGCTCACCTGCTTGATCCTTGATTATTTTTTATTAAAATATACCTGTAAGTTATGACCTGGTGGCAAAACTAAGGAACAGAAGCCTCAAGTCTAAGAGATTTGAATTTGAGGACTAAAGTTTTATATTCTCATCTTGTGAGATATTCCTTGATAATTCAGTAACAAGTTAACAGGGCATCATAGAAGACTTGGAGTGGGATCCTAAATAAAATGAGATTAAATTTTTTTAGATCAATGATGTATGTTCTATTGAGCAAGTAAGCCAAGTAATTGAAGTGTGTGTAATATATTAATATAATAATCATTATTATTGATTTGGCAATGCTAGGTATTGAACCTAGGGCCTGGTGAATGCCAGCTACCACTGAGCTGTATCCCCAGCCCTAATGTGATTAATTAAGTGGTAATGTACTGGAAGTTAATATACCCATTATTTATCAGAAAGCAAGTATAGTCCACATCTCTGCAATTGTATTATATGTTATTTTTTGTTTGCTTACACTAATTAGGGGGGATGACCCCAGGTTATCTTTGCAATTTTCTTTTTATTCTCTTTCATATTTGCTCAGCTGTATCTTGAGTGTAATGCTGCTCGGCCCTACCTATGCCACTTCAGCTGTCCTGATGTTTATTTGAGGCTCTCCCTGCCTCCCTCCTGGTTCCCATCACAGTTCTGCCTCTCTCTGTCCTACTTACCTCAGGGCTTAGGTGAGAGGTCTCTCACCCTAAGGAGTGTCTCCATCTATGTTTACCCTTAGGACTGAGGCCTTCTTGAGGACAAGTCTTGTGTCTGATTCACATTTAAACGCTTTTGTTACTTATGGGTTCTTTCCAAATGTAAATGTATACACACACAGTTTGTATAGTGTTCACATATCACTTTACTACTTACCTAATATTTCTCTTTTAATCTCACTGAGAAAAAAACTCTTCCAAAAAATCTTTATCTTCAACATGCAGTACTCAGAAAAATAAATACATAGGCTATATGTAAAGTAATTATTAGTTATCTATGCACTTTGGGAAAGATTGATTTAACAAAGTACCTTACACAAAATGATTTGAAATACTTCAGGGCTTGAAATACTTTCATTATCTGCATAATTAATAAATGCACAAAATGTAAGAATTAGAACCTGTTTTCCTTGTTAGGTTAGTAGCTTTATGCTTGTTAACCTGCAGATGGAATAGGGAGAAGTTGGAAAAGACGGAGCAACCTTGTCATTGATTCCTGTCTGTGAAGCATTAGGTACTACATATTATTAATTTCTTCCTTTTGTATGCACACTGTTGGTCCAGTGAACCTAAGGAACAATAACTTGTGTGGCTAGCAGACCACCTGCCAATTCACTGGCCTTCCTGCTGAAACTCTAGCAATTGTGTAAGTGTACTTTATCTTCAGAAGAGATTGAGGAAGCAGTACCCAGTACTGTATAGTGCATTCTGTAGGAGTGTGATAAGCATATAGTTCCCATGTGCTGAATCTATTCAAAATGTTTGTCTTTTAAGGTCACTTTGACTTTGGGTAAGAGCCATGGTTGCAGATCCAGTGAATAAGGTAGACGATGGCATACCATAACATTATTATGGCCCTGTCTTTCCATTAAGTGGCATACAGACATGTAATAATCAAGATCCTAGAAATTCAGCACAAAAACAGAATATCGAAAGCTGCTAGAGAAAAGAAACAGATTACTTATAAAGGAAAGCCCATTAGAATCATGACTGACTTCTCAACACAAACCCTAAAGTCAAGAACCTGGAGTGAAATATTTCAAGCCCTGAAAGAGAACAACTTCCAATCCAGGTTGATGTACCCTGAAAAGCTATCTTTGAAAATTAATGGAGAAATAAGATACTTCCATAACAAAGAACAAGTGAAGAAGCTAATGCCCACCAAACCAACCCTAGCAAGAGTACTGAAAGATATTCTAGATAGAGATAAAAATGACCATAATTCCAAGAAAAACAACAGACAGAAACCACCAGGCAGGGCAAACAGTTAAACAGAGGGGAAAAGCAGGGAACCAGCAACAGGAAAATAACATGACAACGATAAGCCAATATATATCAGTTATAACCATCAGTGTAAATGGCCTCATTTCCCCAATCAAAAGAAACAGATTGGCAAAATGGATCAAGAAACAAGATCCAACAATATGCTCTATACAAGAAACACATTTAACTCAAAAAGAAACTCATAGACTGAAAGTCAAAAGATGAAAAACAATACTGTATTCAACAGGAAGCCAGAAAAATGCAAAGGTAGCTATACTATTTGCAGGCAATGTGAACTTCAAACCAAAATGAGGAAGAGATAACAAAAGTCACTACATACTTGTTAGGGGAAAATTTCAAGAGGAAGAGATAACAATCATAAATATATATGCATCAAATATGGGAGCACCAACTGTATAAGACAAATATTAATAGACATGAAAAATCAAATAAGCAATAACACAATTGTAATTGGGGACTTTAATACCCCATTGTCACAAAGAGATAAATCAATCAGACAAAATGTCAGCAAAGAAATAATAGAACTGATTCTAACATGTGAACAAATGGACTTAATAGATGTTTACAAAGTGTTCCACCCAACAACATCAGAATACATGTTCTTCTCAGCTACACACAGGATGGTCTCTAAAACAGATTATATACTAGCCCATATAACATGCTTGAGTAAATGGAAAATAATGTAAATTATCACATGCATATTATCTGACTATAACGCACTAAAATTGGAAATTCATGGCAAAAGAAACTGCAGAAACTCCATAAACACATGAAAATTAAATAACACGCTCCTGAAAAACCAATGGGTCACAGATGAAATTACAGAAGAAATTCAACAGTATCTATAATCATATAAAATGCAGATACAACATACTGGAACTTGGGGGATGCAATGAAAGCAGTCCTAAGAGGGAAATATATAGAAGTGAGCTCTCACATCAGGAAAACAGAATGAGCACCAATGAACAACCTAATGCTGCACCTTAAGCTTCTAGAAAAAGAAGAGCAAGTCAAGCCCAAAGCTCATAGAAGGGAGGAAGTTATAGAGACCAGAGCAGACATTAATACAATTGAGACTAAGAGAACAATACAAAGAATTAATGAATTGAAAAGTTGGCTCTTTGAAGGAATAAACAAAATTGATATACCCCTTGCCACCCTTATTAAGAAAAGGAAAGAAAAAACTGAAATTCATGCAATAAGGAATGAAAAGGGTGAAATCACTACAGATCCTGTGGAAATTTGGGAGATCATTAATACCTGCTTCGAAAATCTTTAGTTGCATAGGCTAGAAAACAGAATAAATAGATTCCTAGAAACATGTGAATTATCAAAGCTAGATCAAGAAGATAACAACTTTGAACAACCCATTATCAGTTACTGAAATTGAAAATGTAATTAAAAACTTTCCAACAAAGAAAAGTCCAGGTCCTGATGAATTAACTGCTGAATTGTACAAGAAATTTAGAGAAGATTTGATGCCAATACTCCTCAAACTCTTTAGTGGAATTGAAAGGGAAGCAATTCTCCCTAACTCATTCCTGGAAGCCAATATTACTCTGATACCAAAACCAGAGAATGACCCAACCAAAAAAGAACACTATAGGCCAATCTTCCTAATGAATATAGATGCAAAAATCCTCAACAAGATACTAGCAAACAGAATATGACAAATCATCAAGAAGATTATGCACCATGACCAGGTGGGATTCATCCCAGGAATGCAGGGATGGTTCAACATATGCAAATCAGTAAATGTAGCACACCATATCAACAGAGCCAAAGACAAAAATCTCATGATAATCTTAATAGATGCAGAAAAAGCTTTTGGTAAAGTCCTACACTCATTTGTGATAAAAGCCCTAGAGAAAATCAGAATAGATGGTGCCTATCTCCATCTGATAAAAGCCACCTATGACATACCAACAGCCAACATCATACTAAATGGACAAGAACTGAAAGCTTTTGCTCTACAAACAAGAACAAGACAAGGATGACCACTATCACTACTTCTGTTCAATATTGTTCTGAAAACATTATCCAGAGCAATTAGACAAGAGAGAGAAATAAAAGGAATAAAGATAGGAAAGAAGTGAAATTATCATTATTTGCAAATGACGTGGTACTCTGCATAGAAGACTTCAAATAACTTCACAAAAAGACTACTAGAGTTAATAAGAAAATTCAGCAATGGATACAAAGTCAGCAGTCAAAAATCAATACTATTCCTGTACACAAACAACAAACTCAATGAGGGAGAAATTAGGGAAACCACACCCTTAGAGTAGCATCAAAAAACATGAAATACTCGGTAGTCTATAAATGATGTAAAAGATCTATATATTGAAAATTACAGTACTCTGAAAAAGGAGATTGAAGAAGATATCAGTAAATGGAAAGATTATCCTTGTTCATGTATAGGAAGAACCAACACTATGAAAATGGTCACACTCCCAAAACTGTTATACAGATTTAGTGCAATCCTGATCAAAATATCATTAGTATACCTCACAGATCTACAGAAAACATTCCTAAAATTTATTTGGAAACAGAAGAGACCTAGAATAGCAAAGGTAATCTTGGGCAACAAAGACAAGGCAGGAGGCATCACAGTCTCAGACTTGAAATTATACTACACAGCTACTATGATAAAATCAGCATGGCACTGGCAAAAACAAACAAACAAACAAACAAACAGACCTGAGGATCAGTGGAACAGGTTAGAAGATGCAGACACAACTGCAAAGACACTCAGCCACCTTGTCTTTGACAAAGAGGTCAAACATGTTCTCTGGAAGAAAGATAGCCTCTTTAATAAATGGTGCTGGAAAAATTGGCTTTCCACATGCTGAGGACTAAAACTAGACATATGTCTATCAGCATGTACTAAAGTAAAGTAAAAATGGATCAATGATCTAAATATTAAGACAGAAACACAATCTACTGAAAGACAAGGTAGGTAGAAATCTTGACACAGGGGCAGGCTGGATTCATGAACAAAACACAACTACATGAGAAGTACTTCAAAGAATCAACAGGATCTCATCTTTTTTTAAAATTTTATTTTAAAGATAATAACAAAACAAAACAGAATAAATCCAATCAAAGCAGTGAAATTCGTACAGAACTTCAAAGCAGAATAATAGGAAAACAACAATGGTCACCATACTGTCTCTTGTTATCTTCACAATAGTTGTCCATTCCATCAAATATAGCAAAATCAAGCCAAAATAAAACAGAATAAAACCAATCAAAACAGAATATTAAATAAAGCAAAAACAATCAGAACAAAACAAAACAGTGAGGACAATATTGGATTTCAAAAACAAGATAGAAGGAAATCCCCCATATTTGCTACATTGCATACTATTATCCTCCCTGTAGATGCTCAGACCACGGGCCCAGGCCTGCTAAGTCAATCAGACAGTACAAACATTCAGCTGTTTATGTGCCTCAGTTGTTATCAACTCAGCCTGTCATCCAAACCAGCCCGTTGCTTGGTGGGGGTTGGTTGGTGATTGTCAGCCTGCGTGCTAGTAGGCTCATGGGAGGTGCTGTCTGACATTTCTCTTCCTGGGCCCCATGTGGCTTGCTGGGATCTCATATTACTAAAAAGTTTTTGCACATCAAAAGAAATCACCGAGTGAAAAGAAAACCCATGAACTGGGAAAACATTTTTGCCAACTGTACCTTCGACAAAGGAGTTATATCTAGAACATACAAAGAATTGAAAAGAATCAGGCCCCCCAAATTAAAAAACTCAATCCAAAAACGGGCATCTGAGATGAATATGCACTACTCAGATGAGAATATACAAATGGCAAATAAATACATGAAAAAATGTTCAACATCATTGGTCATTCAAGAAATGCAAATTAAAACAACACTGAGGTTCTGTGTCACTCCAGAAAGAATGGCTATCATCCAGAAATCAACCAATAACAAATGTTGGAGGGGCTGTGGGGAAAAAAAGAGCCCTTCTGCACTGCTGGTGAGAGTGTAGACTGGTACAACCACTGTGGAATTTAGTGTGGAGTTTCCTCAAAAAACTAGGGTTGGAGGTTCCATTGGACCCAGCTGTTCCCCTTCTGGATATTTTCCTAGAAGAATTGAAAACAGCACAGCAACATATGTACACACGTGTTTAGAGCAGCACTTGTAATAGCTAAATCTTGGAAACAACCCAAATGCTCATCAACTGAGGAATGGTTAAAAAAGATGTGGTATTTTTATACAATGGCGTAGTATTGAGCTATGCAGAAGGGTAGACTTGAGATTTTTATAGGTAAATGGATGCAACTTGAAACCATACTCATAAGTGAAATAAATCACATGTGTAAACATAGTATTATCACCCTCGTATAAAAAAACTGAAAGAGTAAATAAGATCCAAAATGTACAGTAGATATTGTGAAAATGAAAGGGGGAAGAACCTGCTCAAAAGGAAAGAACAACTGGGATGGGGAAAGGAGAAAAGAAAGAAGGGAAAAGATCATATATATATATTATCTATCTGATAGATAATATATATATATATGATAATTATACTACTAATCTCTGTTAGCTCATCAAAAAGAACAGTTCGTACTGTCTTTGGTTGATCATTTGTCATGCCTAAATCTTGTAATCTGAGCAACTACTTTGACAATAACAATATGCAATCTAGGAACCATTGTTAATCTCCTATTATTTTATTTTGAAATTCTGTATCATTGTTTTTATTTTTTCATTTTTAAAAAAAGTTCTGTCTGAGCATAGTTAACATTGTTAACAATACAAAAAAAATCAAAAGCTTTTATAAATCCATGAAAAAATTTGTTTGTAAATTGTTACACTTTGTAGTTGCTGTTTCTATATAGTGTAGAGATAATATTATAGTTTCTTAGTTGCCACTTATAGTATGAGTTAGGGTGGCAGATCAGAGATTCTAGAACATGGTCTTTTCTCACTTAGTATTTAATGAGGCTTAATTTTTTTTTCTTAAAGCTGTAAGGTCAGCATGGGATAATGCCTATTTAATATTTTATCAGAAAAATCACCCACTCTTTTTTTTTTTCTTTTTTTTAATCTGGGGTTGGGATCAACAGCTGTTCTACCACAGGGAGAGTAATTTGATACAATGGCATACATTTTTACCCTGGTCTGCTCATAGAGCAGATTTGAAATGGTTGTTTTGGAAAATGTGCTATGAATTTCCCTCTGGACCTTCACATTGAGGCGGGCAGCTCAGCCTAGCAAATCCTTGGCACTTGACATGAATCTTTCCTAACGGAACTTTGATGCTGTGACTTGATGCCTTGAAATCAGCACAACAAAATGGTGCTTGAGGAGCAGTGTTTACTTTGATCATCTTTCAACTTCTATGCCCCAGCTTTACACAGAGAACAAATTGCTTTACCAGAGTTTTGAGGCTGAAGCCTTTGGACTGTTTTTGTAGTCTGGTTGCTGTGGTGATTCTTAGCCTTCCATGAAACTCTCATCTCCAGGGAAACAGGAACCTTTGCAGCTGTCTCGACCTTTTTGGTATGGTATCTGGTGGAGGTCTTCACCGAGCTTGTAGCCAACCCAACAGCAATCAGTTTGTGTCAACAAATATGTGGAAACAGGGTATTTCATTCACGATATGCTGTATTTCAAAACAAACAGCTCCTTCCCTTATCCTTCTTCCAAATCATATAGGGCCTTTGAAGCATCTCCAAGTCTAGCTAAAGGCAGAGTTAAGTGAGCCGTGGAGATGTTGTTAGCTATGATAATGATCAGTGCAAGAGTTAGGAGAATAATGGAGGAAGTTTATAGAGTTGCCAGGTGGGAGAACAGAGAGAGAGAAAGAGACAGCAAAGGCAAAGCCTAATGGGGCTTGTCTGTGCCCAGAGAGAGGATGGTTCAGGAAGAGGATGTGGGCCAAGCACTGGCTTGGAGGATCCTGAGAAAAGCTGAAACCTGAGCTTGAAGGACAGGAGAGACAACAGCTTCCTTCTGTCTATCAAACAAACCAAGGGAATACAGTAAAACAGCGGTGGTTTTAGAGAGCAGATGTAATAATAGCTACCACTTACAGGCACTTACTGTGTGCCACTCACTGTTCTAAATACTTTATACAAATGGCATGTTTAATCCTTTGACATCTGATGTAATAGGCACAATTACTATCCCCATGTTGAAACTGATGCTCAGTGAGTTTTAACATATTCAAGGCCCTAAAGCTGGTAAGAGGAGAGCTGAGATTTCAGCCTAGAGTCTGGCTCTGAGTCACTGTTCTTAACCACATGGTCAAAGTGCCTGTAATTTAGGAATGAAGGCAGTGTGACCCAACAGACTGGGTTACAGGAAATTCTGGTCAACTTGGAAGAAAATGTAGGTCTTAGGAGACATTAAATTTTGCTTCAGAAAATGTTTCTTGGTTCATTTATTTGTTCATAACATATTTATATACTTCTCTCCAAGTGCCAGATACTGGACTGGGTACTAAAATGAAGAAAAGACAAGTCAAGCCCCTCCTATATTAGTAAGCTTTCTGTTACTATAATGAAATCCCTGGGAGAATCAACTTGTAACAAGAAAAGGATTAGTTTGGCTCATAGTCTCCAGTCCTCGATTGATTTGCTTAGGGCAGCCATTGTGGCAGGAGCACATGGTACAGGGAAACCACTCACCTTATCAACCAGGAAGCAAGGAGAGAGAGAGATGGGTTCCATGGTCCTTCCTGAGGACTTGCCTCCTGTGAACTAAGGATTTCTCCCTAGGTGCTACCTCCTAAAGATCTATAGTACCTCCCAGCAGTGCCACTTTGGGGATCAAACTTTTTGAGGGACAGTCACAACCCAAACTATAGTTCTTCCTCTGAGATACTCTTTATGTATGAAGTTAAGGCAGCAGATGATAAATACTGTAAAAGAAGTGTCAGTAGCACACAGATCAGGAGCGTTTGCTGGAAAGAACTTCCTTCTGGGAGCACTGATAACATGAAGCCTTTTAAAAAAGCATGACGTTTTATTTTTTCCTGTGAAAAGAACAAAACTGATTCTGTGTGAAGACTGGGGATGTAGCTCAATGGTTGATGTTTGCTTAGCAAGTGCAAGATTCTGGGTTTGATCCTCAGCCACCTCTAACCCCCAATCCTATGTTAAAATATGAAACTGTGATTAAATATGTTAATACATGCTTCTACCTCTTTCTAAAAAAGGGTAGAAAAGTAAAATTTGCTGAATCTGCATATAGTTCACCTTTGAAAATTTCCAGATCACAGTACAACAGTAGATCCACTTTATAAACAACTCTGGTTTAGATGGGTTCTAGGGTAGTGAATGGAGAATGCTTCCAAGAAACAAAAGTCTGAGGAAACTACAGGAGATTGATCTTTGTAGGAGAAAGTTGAGAACCTGTGGGCCCGGGATTTAGCTCAGTGGCCTAAGCGCCTGACTGACAGGTGCGAGGCTGTGAGTTTGATCTCTGGTACCAAAAAAAAAAACAAAAACAAAAAAGTTGAGAACCTGTCTATAGCTAACACATTAATTTTTAATTGTGGGACCATCAGATTAGGACTTTACACATATTAACTGTTTATTCCGCATAATAATTCATAAAGCTAGGTACTCATGGTGTTTTTTAATGGAAGAAACTGAGGAACAAAGAGATGAGGCAACTTTCCCAAAGTCACACAGTTGAAGGAGCTATTGGAGCTGGAGTTGAACACAAGGGGTCCATTATTATGCTGTGTTGATGGTCATGTTTCATTTTATGGAGCCTATTTTAAGGGATAAGGTACTAATCAAAAGGCGGTCTATTAGATGCTAGGTCTTCTCCTTTCCTCCTCCCTCCTCTTTTCCTACTCCCTTGTATCTCTCCTTCTCTCCTCCCCAATCCTTCCCTTTCCTTCCCTTCCTCCCTTTCTCTTCTCTTTCTTTTTTCTTTTCTTTTCTTCTTTCTTTCTTTCTTTCTTTCTTTCTTTCTTTCTTTCTTTCTTTCTTTCTTTCTTGTACTGGGGGTTGAACCCAAGGCCTTTTTACAGAGATACATCCCCAAGTGTTTTATATTTTTTGTTTTGAGACAGAGTGTTGTTAAGTCTGCCAAGTTACCCAGGCTGGACTAGAACTTGATTGTCCTGCCTCAGCCTCCCAGAGTGCTGGAGTTACAGGTGTGTTCCATCTTATCTGGTTAGATTCTGAGTCATTCTTAGAGTAGTTGAGGCCACTGTAAGATCCCTTTGCTCAACTAGACATCTGTCCCAAGAGAGACATACTCATTATTTTCATCATCCATATTTCATTTCTTGGTGCTGACTGGGAACCTTCCATAGTGAGTGGAAAATTAATAGAAGAGGAAACAGAAATCATACAATTTTGCTGCTTGTTCACTCTGGTTAGAAAGTTCACTTAAGGATGTGGAAACTGATGGCTCGATTGTGTCGCTGACTGCCTTTATCTGATTTCTGTCTCTAAACAAGGGTTGTTCATCTGAAGTCATCTGGAAAATGTAACTCCTTGTCTTTCTTTGAGATAATGATAACATTTTCCTTACACCTTAGAGTTTATAAATAAACTTACAATAAATATAAATTATTTAACCTCAGCATTTTAGTGTTATTAGTCTCTTTTCAGATTGGGAGAAATTTAATATTTTATGAAGCCTAACAGCTTGTTCAAAACTAGTTCATTTTAGAATCTGAACTTAGAAGCAAGAGCCATCAAGCTCCCTGAGCTTCGCATTGTCCCAGACACCGACAGGGATGACCTTTACCTACCATAGCCATTTTCCAAACTCTTTGGGAAATACTGAAGAACTGTCATCACTTTCCGGTTAGAGTCTTATCATTTTCTTTTGATATAATTACTGTTGAGAAACATTCTCAAGGACTTTACCAAATACAGTATATGGATTTTAAAAGACAGATTTAAGAAACATCTTTGGAGAAGAAGTAAAATGGGAAAGAGGTGAAGAGATTCTGAAAGTTTAAAGAGTTCATAATGAAGTCAGTGTGTAACTAGATTCTAGGGTCAGAAGAGAATTTAGTGGTCACCTTTCAGATTCTCCTTGGTTTATGAATTTTATCCCTTATAATATTGCTGATAATTGGTCATCAAGCCAATCCAAATTGTTCAGAAATTATGAGAAACAAGGAAATTTGTCATGGTGACAGATTTTTGCCTGCTTCCTTTTTTTTTTTTTTTTTTTTTTTTTTTTTTTTTTTTTTTTTTTTTTTTTTTTTTTTTTTTTTTTTTTTTTTTTTTTGAGATGGGATCTCACTATATAGTTTTGGCTTGCCCTGAACTTACTATGTAGCCCAGGCTGGCCTTAAATTCATTGTGGCAACCTTCCTGCCTCAGCCTCCTGAATGCTGGAATTACAGGCCATGTACCACCACACCTGCCTTTGCCTGCTTCCTAACAGCAGTTTTAAGTCACTTTGTCTGGGAGACCTATGCCAGCCCAGTCTTTGTCCACTACTCCTGACATCCTCTTTCTTGCCATATGTTCAGCACCGTCATGATTTTGGGTTAAAAATCACCCCTTTGTGTGTATGTCTTCCTGCTGGACTGTGAGCAAAGTGAGGAAGGATAGGTTGCCTGTCACCTTTCTGTTGCCAGTAACTGACCTGGTGCCTGGCATATCCTGTAACAGGAACTTAACTAGTGCTGCCTGAATAAATGAAAAAAGTGCATAGGAAACACAGGTTCTTGACTGAAGCTGGCTCAGTGTATGGCTAAGCTTTGGATGCTCTGGCTTTGAAGCCTTGAGGATTGATATGACTTTTCAGCCTTTTAAGATAGAATGAATTCCTTGTAGTACCACATGAAAGTCTTTTCTAAAAAAATTTTTTTTGTAAACTCTAGATTGGTCTGATCTGTCTTGTATGAAAGTTCAGAATGCATTTTATGGTTGTAAAATATATACATTATGTAAAAACCCTTGCGATCGTTAATGTTGTATGTCAACTTGACTGGATTAAGGGATGCCCAGGTAACTGGTAAATGTTATTTCTGGATGTGTTTTTGAGGGTGTTTCTAGAGAAGATTAGCTTTTGAATTCACAAGCAGTAAGGAAGACCTGCCTTCAGTGTTGGCAGGCACCATCCAACCCACTGAGAGCCCACATAGGCTCTCCTGGTTCTCCAGCTTGTGGATGGTACATCATAAGACTTTGCTGTCTCCATAATCTTATGAGTGAGTTCCTATGATAAAATCCCTCTTATACTGGTGCTCCCCTGTGAGCATGGAATTACATCCTAATAAATCCATCACAAGATTGAGACCACTGTAAGCTGAAAATGCTTTTAATACACCTAACCTACTGAACATTAGCTCAGTACCAGCAGTACTTAGTATCTGCCATTACCCTCCATCTCAGCTTCCTGCCACTTCTCAGCATCGCCAGCGAGTATCGTGCCACATATCATCAGCCTGAGAAAAGAGCAACATTCAAAATGCAAAGTGTGAGCTTGGTGTGGTGGTGCATGCCTCTAATCTCAATTTAGGAGGACAAGGCAGGAGGATCGCAAATTTGAGCCCATCCTAGCCAACTTAATGGCATCCTGTCTCAAAAATAAAAAAGGGGCTGGGGGTGGAGCTCAGTTTGAAGCACCTGGGCTCAGTCCTCAGTGCTGCCCCACCTCTGTTGAGGTATGATTTCTACCAAAGGCATATCAGTAACTTAGACCTTCTTTATAAGGTAATTTTTTGTTTCTCTGTAGGACCCTAATACAGTCATTTTAGTCATTTTAAAGCGTGTAGTTTAGTGACATTTGTATATTCATGTCGCACAATCACTACCACTGTCTTGTTCCAGAACATTTTCATCACCAAAAAAGTAACCTCTTGTTCAACTGTCCTAATCCCTACAGTTTCCAGTCTACTTTCTATCTCTGTGGATTTGTTGGTTCTGGACCTTTCATAATAATGTAATCATACAGCATTGTGGCCTTTTGTGCCTGGCTTGTTTTGCATTATGTTTTTAAGGTTTCTCCATGTTCTATCACATATCACTACTTCTTCCCTTTTTATGACTGACTAATATTTTATTAAATGGGTAATAGTATGTTTTATTTATTTCAAATAACATTTTTATAGGGAGATTTGTTTTATTTTGAGCTAGATTTCTTTTTCTTCTTTGCTTGACCATCACAAACAAAATTTCAGCTGTTTCTACAAGATACTGGTTAACTTTATCATAATAAAATTTACAACCACGGCCTGAATATCTTTTAATGTACTCCTCAACTCCTGCTTCTGTTTTGCTCTCTTTGGCTCTAATTACTGCTTATTAGTGGTGTAAGTATGAGTCTGAGGGAGAATCGCAGGCCATGTTAGTTTGGCTAAAATGAGAAATAAAGAACTAAGGGCTATTGATTTAATAAGCGTTAGTGGCTGACCAACTTTGAAAATAGAGATTAAGCAGTATGACTTTGATATCTTTTAGGACCTTTCAGACTTTGGTCAGAATTAGAAAATTCATTAGCCATATATTATGAAAGGGTAGGTTGTACCCTTCTCCATTTACATGGGAAACCAAGCCTTTGCAGTATTTTTACTCTTTAAATACAAACACTATGCTTCTTGTTTAGCAGCTTATTCAAATATGTGAATGTTTTCCATGTTAATCAGACTGAGTAGAATTCAGATAGCAGAAAGCTTCATCTGAAGAATAAAAAATAAGCCAGTACTGAGTTGAGCAAGCCAAAGTCCTGCACAGCGAACTCTACCCAGCTGTGCAACCACGGCACCTTGCTCAGAACCTGGTAGGACCCCAACCAGCATCCCCAAAGAGCAGGAGGCCTTCAGGTAGTTCGCTTGGGGCCTGATTGGGCCCCGCCCAGTGACCCTGAGTGGCAGGGGAACCCCTGGCACTGAATGGCTCCAACTGAAGGTCTGCACAGTGAACTCCACCCAGCTGTGCAACCTTGGCTCCTCACTTGGAACCTGGTAGGGCCCCGCCCAGTTACCTGAAGCAGCTAGGGAGCTTTGGTGTAGTATATGGGATGAACTGAAAGCCTGGACAGCATACTCCTTGGTTGTTCAGCCTTGGTATGCTACTCAGAGCCTGGTAGAGTCCAACCCAGCAACCTCAATCAGTCAGGGAGCTTTGGAGTGCCACGTGCTGAAGGCCAGCCCAGTGTACTCCCCACATTTGAGGAGCCTTTGAGTGCCACTACGGACCTGGTAAGGTCTGCCTAATGACCCCCACTCAGCTTGGGAGACTCCCTCCCATATGGACAGATATCCTCAACCCTGGAAGCAACTGAGACCTTGCTTTCGGCTTCTCCAGGGGAATACAGGAAAATGACGAAATGGAAGAGCAGAATGCAATCTAAAACCTCCAGCCCATCCCAAACAAGCCTAGGAGACATGAACATAGAAGAAATTGTAATCCATACACACCTGAAACTTCTAAAATGATAGCAACTGAAGTAAAGTAACAACTCCATGAAGCCATGAAGGAACTCGATCAGAAATAATCTCCCAGGTAAAAGAAGAAATGATAATCATAACAAAAGAAATGCTGAACACATCTAAAGAAGACAAAGTTTAAAAAATTGAGGAGCATTGCAAAAAGATAGAATCCTTGAATGAACAATGTAAGGAAGAAACAATGCATGAGACAGATTCAAAGATATACCCAGGAAATCAAAAATTCCATTGAAAGCTGGCAAAACTGCCTCAATGAATGTGAAAGAGACTTTCAGACCTCAAAGACAAGATTGTAGCTAGTGAACAGGAATGGAAAGATCTTTTAAAAATAACAAGGAATCAGGAAGCAACAATTCAACAATTGCAAGATGCAAAGAAAAACAATTTAAGATTGATAGGTATAAATGAAAAAGAAGGATGACAACACAAATGATCTCAAAAGACTATTTACAGAAATAATAGCTGAAAATTTCTCAAACATGGGAAAGGAAACTGACATTCAGATAAGTGAAGCATATAGAACTCCAATTAGCCATAACCAAAATAAATCTACACCCGGACATATAATAATCAACATTCCGGAAATTCAACATAAGAACAAAATATTAAAAGCTGTTAGAGAAGAGACAATCACCTATAAAGGAAAACCCATCAGAATCACCGCAGATTTCTCAACATGAACAATGAAATCAAGAAAAACATAGAGTGAAGTATTTCAAATACTAAAAGAGAATGACTTCCAACCCAGATTGATGTACCCTGCAAAACTGTCCTTCAAAATTGATGGAGAAAGAAGATACTTCCTCAATAAAGAACAGCTGAAGAACTTAATGACCACCAAACCAATCCTGCAAAGAATACTGAAAGATATTCTAAGTATACGTAAAAATAATTATGACTCCAATAACACCAACAGAAAAAACCAATAGGCAAGGCAAACAATTAAATAGAGGGGAAAGGTAAAGAACCAACAGCAGAAAGATAATGACAAAAATAAGCCAATATATATCAGTTATAACCATTAATGTAAATGGCCTCAATTCACCAATTAAAAGAAACAGACTGGCAGAATGGGTCAAGAACCAACATCCAACCATATGCTGTATACAAGAAACCCATCTAACCCCCCCAAAAATTCATAGACTGAAAGTGAAAGGATGAAAAACAATACTTCATGCAACAGGAACCCCCAAAAAAGCAGGGGTAGCTATTCTGTTTGCAGACAATGTGAACTTCAAACCAAGAATGATCAAAAGAGATAAAGAAAGTCACTACATACTAGTTATGGGAAAACTTCAGGAGGAAGAGATAACAATCTTAAATATATATGCACCAAATATGGGAGCACCCAGCTATACAAAGCAAATATGAATAGAAATGAAAAATCAAATAAGCAATAACACAATTATAATGGGAAACCTTAACACCGCATTGACACAAAGAGACTGACCAACTAGACAGAAAATCAGCAAAGAAATAGCAGAACTGAATCAAACTTGTGAACAAATAGACTTAGTAAATGTGTACAGAATGTTCTACCCAGCAACATCAGAATATACATTCTTCTCAGCTTCACATGGGACATTCTCTAAAATAGACCATATACTATAGCCCATAGAACATGATTAAGTAAATGCAAAAGAATCAAAATTATCCCATGCATATTATTTGATCATAGTGCCATGAAACTAGAAGTTAATGACAAAAGAAACTGCAAAAACTCCATGAACACTTGGAAATTAAATAATGCACTCCTGAACAATCAATGGGTCATAGAGGAAATCAAAGAAGAAATTAAATGATATCTACAAGCAAATGAAAATACAAATGCAACTTACCAGAATCTGTGGGATGCAATGAAAGCAGTCCTCAGAGGGAAATTTATTGCGGTGAATTCTCACATAAGGAAAACAGAACAAACACACATAAAAAACCTATTGCTGCACCTCAAACATCTAGAAAAAGAAGAGCAAGTCAAGCCCAAAGCCAAAAGAAGGGAGGAAATTATAAAGATAAGAGCAGAAATTAATGCAATAGAGACTAAGAAAACAATGCAAAGAATAAATGAATCGAAGAGTTGGTTCTTTGAAAGAATAAATAAAATTGATAAGTCCCTAGCTAACCTTATTTTAAAAAGGAAAGAACAAACTCAAATTCATGCAATAAGGAATGAAAAGGGCAAAATAACTGTAGACCCTGTACAGAAATACAGAAGATCATCAATACCTACTTCAAAAACCTTTACTCTCATAAGTTTGATAATACAGAAGAAATGGACAGAGTCCTAGAAACATATAAATTACCAAGCTGAATCAAGAAATGTAAAACTGCTGAATAACCCTATTTCAATTAATGAAATTGAAAATGTAATTAGAACCTTACCAACAAAGAAGAGGACAGGTCCTGATGGATTCACTGCTGAATTCTACAAGAAATTCAAGGAAGACACCAACACTCTTCAAACTCTTCAATGAAATTGAAATGGAAGCGATTCACCCTAACTCATTCCTGAAAGCAAGTATTATCCTAATACCAAAATCAGAGAAAGATACAACCAAGAAAGAGAACTATAGGCCAATCTCCCTAATTAGCATAGATGCAAAAATCCTCAATAAAATACTGGCAAATGGAATACAGCAAGTTATCAAGAAGATTATACACCATGACCAAGTAGGATTCATCCCAGGAATGCAAGAATAGTTCAACATATGCAAATCAATAAACACAATACACCATATCAATAGAGCCAAAGAGTAGAATCACATGATCTTTTCAATAGATGCAGAAAAAGCTTTTGATAAAATCCAGCACTCATTCATGATAAGAACCCTATGGAAAATTGGAATAAATGGTCTCTGCCTCAATCCGATAAAAGCCATCTATGACAAGCCAACAGCCAGCATCATATTAAATGGTCAAAAACTGAAAGCTTTAACTCTAAAATCAGGAACAAGACAAGAATGTCCGTTATCACCACTCCTATTCAATATAATGCTGGAAACATTAGCCAGAGCAATTAGACAATAGAGAGAAATAAAAGGAATATAGAAAAGGAAGTTAAATTATCATTATTTGCAGATGACATGATACTCTATATAGAAGACCCCCAAAAATCCATTGAAAGACTTCTAGAGGTAATAACCAAATTCAGTAATGTTGCTGGATACAAAGTCAACACTCAAAAATCAATAGCCTTCCTGTACACAAACAACAAACTCACTGAGAGAGAAGTAAGAGAAGCCATACCCTTCACAATAGCCTCCAAAAAAACCAAAATACTTAGGAATCAATCTAACTAAGGAAATAAAAGATCTGTTGAGTGAAAATTATAATACTCTGAAAAAAGAAATTGAAGAGGATCTCAGAAAATGGAAAGACATTCCTTGTTCATGGTTAGGAAGAACAAACATTGTGAAAATGGCCATTCTCCCAAAATTGTTATACAGATTTAATACAATTCCAATCAAAATACCATTAACATACCTCACAGATCTAGAGAAATCATTCCTAAAATTCATCTGGAACCAAAAGAGACCTAGAATAGTAAAGGCAATTTTGGGCAACAAAGGCAAGGCAGGGGGCATTACAATCCCTGACTTGAATTTATTACTACTGTAATAAAATCAGCATGGTACTGGAATAAAAATAGACCTGAAGATCAGTGCAATAGATTAGAAGATACAACCACACTCAGCCACCTTATCTTAGACAAAATCACCAAACATGTTCACTGGAAGAAAGATAGCCTCTTTAATAAGTGGTGCTGGAAAAACTGGCTTTCTATGTGCCAAAAACTAAAACTACACCCATGCCTATCACAATGCACTAAAGTCAAAATGACTAAAGTCAAAATAGATCAAAGATCTAAATATTAAAACAGAAACACTAAATTTTCTGGAAGACAAAGTAGGTGGAAATCTTGGAAACACAGGTGTGGGCAGAGAATTCATGAACTAAAGTCAAACGGCATGGGAAATACTTCCCAAAATCAACAAATGTGATCTTGTCTTATTAAAACGTTTTTACATGTCAAGAGAAATCTCCAACAGAGTGGAAAGAAAGCCAATGAATTGGGAAAAAATCTTAGTCAAGTGTCTCTCAGACAAAGGACTTCTATCTAGAACATATAAAGAATTAAAAAAAATCAGGTCCCCGAAATTCAAAGACCCAATCCAAAAATGGGCATCTGAGATGAACACACACTTCTCAGTTGAAGAAATACAAATGGCAAATAAATACATGAAAAAATGTTCAGCATCATTGGTCACTAGAGAAATGCAAATTAAAATAACACTGAGATTCCATCTCACTCCAGAAAGAATGGCCAGGATCAAGAAAACCACCAGTAACAAATGCTGGAGAGGTTGTGGGGAAAAAGGAACTCTTCTGCACTGTTGGTGGGAGCATAGATTGGTGCAACCACTGTGGGAATCAGTCTGGAGGTTCCTCAAAAAGCTGGGACTGGAAGTCCCATTTGGCCCAGCTATTCCACTTCTAGGCATATTTCTAGAAGAACTGAAAACATTATAGCACAGTGATATATGTGTACCCATGTTTATAGCAGCACAATTTGTAATAGCCAAATCTTGGAAGCAACCCAAATGCCCATCAACTGAGGAATGGATAAAAGAGATGTGGTATTTTTGTGCAATGGAGTACTACTCAGTTATAAAGAAGGATCACATTGAGGCTTTTATAGGTAAATGGATGTGACTTGAGACTATACTCATAAGTGAAATAAATCAAACTCACGTGTAAATACCATATTGTCTCCCTAGTGTAAGAAGCTAAAAGAGTAAATAAGATACAAAATCTTCAGTAAATATTGTGAAAGGGTAAGAAACTGTTCAAGGGGGAAATAATAACTCAGGGAAAAGAAGAAAAGGAAAGTAAAAAAAAGATATAAATTTGTACATATACACTTAAGATAGCTAAGATGATTATATTACTAATTCTATTAGTTCTTGGAACAAAACAGTTAACATTCATAGTATTAGATCAGTTTTACATATTTACATCTGGTAATCTGAGTTACTCTTGTGAAGATAGCTTTGCAAAATAACAACCTTAGTTATGTTCCTACCATCTTGTTTTGCAAGCCCACATTGTTATTGTTTTGGGCTCTTTATTACTGTTATGTAGTTGTCTCTTTTGTTTCTTGTATTTCGTTTTGTTTTGTTTTTCCCTCTAATACAGAAAGGTTAGATGTACATATATAGGCCTAGAACTTCTCCTAAAGAGTTTATAAGAATTGATTTTAATATGTATGATGGTATGAACAGCTACTTTGAAGAAAACGAGACATTATGGTAGCCATTGCTGATTTCCTATCATCATGTTTTGAAGTCAAATAATGCTTTTATTCTTTGTTTTGATTAGTTTTAGTCTGTTTTGTATTATTTGATTTCAGTATGTGTGAAGGTATAGACAGCTATTTTGAAGAGAACAAGAGACATTATGGTAGCCATTGTTGATTTTCCTATGGTCTGGCTTTGAAGGCCTGTAATGCTTTCATTCTTTTGTTTTGATTGGTTTTATATTGTTTTGTGTTGTTTGAATTCATTGTGTGTGAAGATATGGATAACTGTTTTGAAGGAAACAAGAAACGTTATGGTAGCCACTGTTGATTTCCTGTTGTCTTGTTTTGAAATCCTGTGTTGCTTGCCTTGTTTTGCTCTGATCTGCTTTGTTCTATTTTGTTTTGTTTTAGTCTCTTTAAAATAAATAATTTTTTTAAAAAAATAATAAAAAATGAGACTAGGTATAAAAATAAAAATTAAGGCACGGTTAATATTTCCATACATTAAAGTGGAACCTCATATTTCTCAGTGTCAGAATATGGGAAACAAAAACTTTAATTGTTCACATGGAAGATAATTTATATCTTATCTTTTTCTGTTGCTCTATTACACTCACAAATTCTCAGTCATAGGAGTTGATTTATCAGTGTTTAAATTTGCGGACTGTGTGCATATAGCTTTGACAAGACTATAGTGCCTCATTGCTAGGAAATGAATGACTGGTCTTGTATTAGTTATATAATCTGAAAATCAAAGAGGTTGTATTAAAATGTACATTTATTTCACTCTAAGGTAAAATTCATTCCAAGTTTCTGCCATGACCTTCAGTTGTGATTTACCTGTAAACAAATGTCCACAGGATCATTGTTCACATTGTTCAGACTTCCCACAATTTAGATCTTTTGCTGCTTTCTACTTCCTCTTCTTCTTCTTCTTTTCCCTCTTCTTTTTCTTCTTCTTGTTTTTTTTTTTTTTTTTTTTTTTTTTTTTTTTTTTTTTTTTTTTTTTTTTTTTTTTTTTTTTTTTTTTTTTTTTTTTTTTTTTTTTTTGTACCGGGAATTGAACTCAGGACCTTATGCTTGCCAGGCAGGCACTATGCCACTGAGCTATATCCCCAGCCTTTTTGCTTGTTTCTTTTTATTTTTCTTTCCTTTTTTTTCCATTTTGCTTTAGAGTAGTAGAGGGTACTTGAAGGATCCTTAGGGTTATAGAGCAGTAATGGCAAACCTGGTAGAGCTTTCAATGATGACAAACAACTGGTTGTGGCACACGTGCCATAGGTTCATCACCACTGTTAGTAACTTATAACAACTTCATTAACAAGTGTCCTCTTTACTATACCTATGTTCCTTTCCAATCAGAGCACATGTATTGAACTGCCTCAAGAAAATATGAAATTTAAACCTTTGAAGGCTGCTTTAAGAAGATATTATTCCATTTTAGACACATCAGGTGTAACATGCCAAATTCCAAATGCATCTTTTGGCACCTTTCTCTTGGCTTTCCATGATGATAGATAGGTTCTTCACCTTGAAAAGGCATTGCAGGGCTCAGTGACAATGGGTTGTGTGGAGCTCCGATGGAAACATTGCAAACTGGATTTGCTCACTTGTGCATGAGGCTGTTCTGACACTGTTTACTGCTTGAATTGAAAGCATTTACAACGCCTTACTTCTAAAAGACGTTGGAACATTTGGTCAAAGAAAATAAGGATTTTTCAGGAAAATGCTCCCCAACACAGATTCTCCAGTGGTTTACTCCGAGTTAATTTTTTCCCTTCCCTTAAGACAGGTCATGTAACATTGAAACTAATGTTCCTCTAAAAACATTTCCTTGAAACCATAACCTGGCTGGACCAGGATACCCTCAGGGGACCAAGACTGTGAACTTTGGGAGTTGTTTTTGTTACAGCTTTCAAAGGAAATCAGACTTCACAGAATCCCAAGGTTTTTCTTCCCTGACCAGGATTAGTTCCCTTAGAGAGTAATTTAGCCTAATCCACATATGGACTGGAGCCCATGGAGTTCAAGGAATAATGGGTTTGCACCTGTGCAAATCCTGTGCTTTGTAGAAATCTAGAAGAAAGTATATTTCTGCAGACCACCAGAGACTTACGTTCTTGTGACCCTCATTCTCCCCGGGGTTATGATTCTGCACTGAAGTATCTGAGACATACTTGATTGTGGTTGGCAGATTGAAATGATTAACTGCAGTTCTCAGATCATGTAGGAGTTGAGTTCTTGCTATGCCTGTTTTCCAAACCAGCTTTGGATGATGATACTAGTGATTCTCTGTGTAATTCCATTCACCACAGTAGTGACACATAGGCCCTTCTAACACCCTGCTGTTGACACATATATTTAAAAACTGGCTTACTAAACAGGTAAGTAGTGAAAACAATTTCAAATCCACTATAAAAGCAGAGTTGAGAGGAAATAAATTTGCACATAGTCATATAGAGCTTTTGGTTATATATTAGCAATAATAAAGTGATTGGAATGGATCTGTTTATTAAGTGTGAAAGGGAATATAAAAAGACAAAAGCAAAATTTTTGCACTTTAGTCAGTGTGCAAATATTGTGTTCCTTCAGTTTGCCTATAATTTTAATATTTAACTTATAATACACTGCATTGCCTGAATAAAAACCATTTAAGCTTCCATGCCTTTAAAAAATAGTGGGATGTTTTTATCGTTATCTAGCCTTGAGAAGAAGAGTATATTTAAAAGATTTTTTCACACTGTACATATTTAAATTTGCATAACTGTTAAAGATACACTTTCCATTTTCATTTTTACCTTGTACAGTCCCCCTACACATTATACAAGCTGTTCTACCCTTTCCTGTGCACAGAGAAGAGGATGACAGTCATGATGTTTATTCCTACAAAGCCTGGATGTGGCTTTGGAATCCTCTCCAGTATAGGTCCAGGCAGCCCGTAGCATTAGTTTTGGTGATTATAATTTATTTGCTTTTCTTACTGTTTTAATGTTTCCTCTTGAACTTGATAATGAAGTTAATGTTTTCTTTCTAGATACTCCCTCTTTTGGCCAGAAAACCAGGACAATATGTCTTTGGAACCATTATTTGAGTCACATTTCATTGATAAGTTTTATTACTTCTTATATTCATTTTTCAGAAGACTTGTTGACTGCTTACTAGATATCTGGCCTTGTGCTAGGTCCAAGGGTGCAGAAATGAGTGTGACTCGGTTTCTGCCTTTGAAGTGTGCCTCATGAGGTTTTCACAGTGTGCCAAGGAAGACAGAATCTAAGCAGTAGTGCCTGAGGGATGGGAAAGGATTCCTCTGGAGATTGTGCATTATGAGCTGAACATGGTGGGTCATCTGGGAACGTGATTGTAGTGAACACCAGACCAGAACCCTGGAAGGATGTGGATGGTATGTGAGTGACATATGTGATATTCACATGGCCTCCACTGAGTACTGAAGCTCAGTGGAAAAGTACCTGCCAGGGTCCTCACACCGGGCATTCATCAGGTCTTGCTGAGGGTCCCAGCGGTGTTTTCCACCTGCGCATACCTGCATCCAGGGTTTCCACTCTCCCTGCTTCTCTTCCTCACAGTGCCTAAGCCATGGGCTGCTCTGGGAAGTGAGGCCCAGGGTCTCTGCAATCCCCTTGCAATGCTCCCAGGACCCCTTTAGAAGGTCATGACCTGTAGTTTCATAAATACTCTTCTGTTTATATGAGTTCTTGCCCCTCAACCCCCAACCCAAATTTAGTTCCCAGTAATTTTCCAGGGCATTCAAAATATGGAGCAGGGAAGGCAGATTATTTCTGCATCAAATGTCAGGCTTTTATTTTATTTCCTCTTTTGTAGTCATATTAGATTATTTTCAGAGGCTCCCAGGGAATCGAGAAGCATGTTCTTGTTGGGGGAGGGGGGATTAATTTGGGAATTGACTGTGTCCCTCTCAGCATAGTAAATGATTTTAAGACAAAACCTTTGAGAAAGAGCTTAGTATCATCTACCATGCCAGTGTGAAATCTTTGACCCTAGTGCTTCTGTAGAGCAAGAAGGATGGTCAGTTTTTTCCCTAGGGAGGGGGGACACTAATTGGTGTTCCTTTAGAAATTAAGAGAGGTATAAAACTAAAAATAAATAAATAAAGTTTTAAAATCTCCAGATCCACTCCTCCAAGAATATTTTAAGGGAATCTTTTTATACCAATTCCCAAATGGTGAAAGACAAGCAATGGCAAAAAAAAAAAAAAAGTCTTTTTTTTTTTTTTTTTTTTTTTGTAGAGATTCCTCTGACCAGAAAACCCTTTAAGACACTGTAGTAGAACTAAGTAAATACTGTTCGTATCCCCAGATGTCAGTTTCACTTTGGAGTTTCTAAAATCACATTGCATAAAAGTGAGATTGAAGTGTGGGATGCTAGTGTCTTGAAAGAGGTTTGTGCCTCGTTGTCTGTATAATATATGGGTGCCAGGAGGCCAAGACTGAAGATGTTTTCAGTTACTCTCAACACTGTTGCCAAGTGATGCCTCTTTACCTCTGAAGAGGGGACAGATGATGGCTATATACAGACCAGCCTGTGATTTTGTGGCGCTTGGTTATAGGCATGCTATTGGAGTTCTTTTTTTGTCTTAGTGTAAACGGATCATTGAATCATCCTTTTCAGAGCATTGTTTGGTCTTGTTTTAGATAATAGAAGTCTCTATGGTAGTGTTTTGGATGACTTCTTTGCTTCATGGGTCCA